>APFE030501036.1:17874-41945 GCA_000404065.3 Pinus taeda | reverse complement strand
TCTATCTTCTTTTAAATTAGAAACTTCTTTTACAATGTACTGGTGCAGTCCTTTACCAGTACGCAGGCTGCAACTTGCAGAGAGCTACAACCCTCTCTCATTCTTCAGCTTCTCTTGGAAGGGAGATACAACCCCCTTTAGCTCTTGCACTAGCCAAGATACTAGTGCGTAGGTGTTGGCCTACTGAAGGCTACAACCTTCTCTTTCTTCCAGGGACCACGTTTCATAAATTTTCAGACTGGATCCGTGAACATCAATCAATCATCAAGAATTTCTCCATCAATCAATCTCCTTTTCACCAATTAGATATGAATCAAGTAGATACTTCTCTGACAGCTATACCCAAAACACAGTACCAGAAACCACACTCCAAAATCTAAACCCATAACACAACACCAATAAACAGAAGCAGCTAGATCACAACTCAAAATATATACGCTATTTCAATAACCTGCAACATGTGTGCATACGCCTCCGTGTTTGGAACAACCTGCGTCTACGCTGTTTTCATTCACTGAACCAGCGTGTATACGCGCCTTAGCTTCACTGAACCTGCGTATAGATCTATAAAGGATAATTCTCTCTTTCAGATATTCAAAGACTAATTAACCCAGATTATCAGTGCTATAGATCAAGCAAGCGCAGCATATAACACACCAAAATCATACAAAGATACTATCATTCAAGCTTAAAGATTATGACCCATCAATAGAACTTATCCTTCTCTTTGCACTAGGGTTCCTCCTTCATTCAGATCCATATCTGCACCATAACCCAATTACCAGTATTCCAAATCTAGCACTTTATTAGATATTCAATAATAATTCAGATGATCATTTGCTAAATGATCTCCTTCCTCTTTTATAGTCTTATGCCTTTCACAATACCACGGTCCAAAACCATAATAAATCAATACCATGGATCCAATACCTGGGATCAACACATCTGACGAGACACCATGGTCCAAAACAATAGGTTCAAATACCAAGGACTAACTACCACTGTCCAAAAGTAAGTTCTCCAACATATACGCGCTTTTGTAACGTCTAACCCGCGTGTATACGCGTCTTCATCTAAATGAACCTATGTATATGTCTTTTCTTCATTCTGAAAGCCTGAACTAAGATCTGTAACCAAGGAGAGTTGCGATCAAGGAAAACACCTGTGCCATAGCTCTAAATCAGTACCAAAATGCCAACAATAACTCATCATCATCACAAAATAACAAGAGTGGAGCCATAACCAATAGTCGTTCATTAATAATCAATCAAAGGGGAGTACAACCAATGTTCTGACACTGGATTCTCCTTTGGTGGGTAGTCAGCAACACATGTCTCGCAAAGCCTGTTGGGAATAAGGACAAGCCTCTCTCTTTGGATCTTGGACAATAATCTCCTTGCTTGGATTTGGCCTTCAGGGAATCAAGAAGGCTCTTGCAGCATGAAGCTTTTGGGAATTTTGGAATTCTGAATCTCTGGAACTAACTTGCAAAGGAAAATGGGCAAGCTTTTATAGATGGAGGAAGGGGAGTTAGGATCATAACCAATAATCATGGGATTGGCCATATCATCAAGGAAGCTTCCATGAGAGGTGGTAAACCACTTCCTCTCTATGGAAATCCATAGCCAAACCACCCAACTCAAGATAGATAGCAGTCCAGGAATTTGTTAGGATGAAACTTCCTCCATTTATTTGTTAAAAAAAACCTCTGATTATGGTTGGCGCAGGTGCGAATCTATGACAGAGCACCAATTGGCACGCCCTCTTTGGAGGATTTCCCCCCTTGGCGTGAGGGCTGAACTATGGGACCATGCCAATGGAAAAAGAGCTATTTTTAGGGTTTTTTAGCAGGAGATGTCTTCAGGGCAAACAAAGCTCATGTTCAGGGGAATGCAATGCAAGTGTTTGTAGGCCATGTCACTTCTCATAGGTCCCGGAATGAGTCCTCCAAGATACGGGAGAGGGGTAGCAGGGACGGTGACAAATTGCTGTGTAACATGGTAGTCTAATTCCTCAAATTGGTGGCCTTGACTCAAGTTTGAATATACCTTCGTTAAAGTCAGCATCATGTGCATATTGTTCAACATAAGTTTTGGGAAAAACAGAATGATTCTTTAGTAAAATGGCTACATTAACAACTAGTCTAGAAAATACATCAGCAACTCTGTTATAAATACCCTTTTTTGTACCTAATTACTAAGTGGAATTGTTGTAAGAATCCCATCCAACAAAAGTGCCTTGATTGCTGCAATTTTGTTTGAGATTATAGATATTGCAAAGGTTGATGATCGATGTGAATAATGATTTCTTTTTCCATTAAGTAAAGCTTCCATTTCTTCACACTTTGCACCAATGCGTAAAGCTCTTTATCATATGTAGGATAGTTAATAATAACACCATTAAAAGTCTCAAAATGAAATGAAATGGGCTTACCATGCTGTAAAAGAATTGCACCCATGGCGTAGTCACTTGCATTTGTTTGTATTTCAAATGGTTGTTTCAAATCCGACAATGCTAAAATTAGGGTTAAACTAATCTTTTGTTTTAAAGCATTGAATGATTTTTATTGTTTTCCTCCCCATTGGAAGACAACCTTCATGCTAGTCAAAGCATGTAGTGGAGCTGTTATGGAAGAGAAATTGGCAATGAAATTCCTCCAGTACTGCATTGCTTCGAGAAAAATCCTTACTTCTGTGATTTATTTGGGTATTGGCCAATTCACAATGACCGAAACTTTAGAGGGGTCAATCTTCAGCTCACATCCTCCAACTATGTGGCCCAAATACACTAAGGAAGTTTTCCTGAATTCACATTTAGACATATTCAGAAATAACTATTCTTTTTTCAAGACATCCAATAATTTCCTCACATGCTTTGCATGCTATTCTCGTTATTTGTTGAATATCAAAATATCATCTAAATATACAATTACAAACTCATCAAGAAAGGATCTTAAAGCCTCATTCATAACTCTCATGAATGTAGCTGGAGCGTTGCAATGACCGAAAGGCATAACCAACCACTTAAATAATCCCCATTTGGTTTTAAAAGCAATCTTCCAAATATCCACCTCAGCTATTATAACTTGATGATATCCACTTCTCAAGTCTAATTTAGTGAAATATTTTGCATTCTTCAACTGATCTAGCAAATCATCTATTCTGGGCAATGGGTATCGATTCGTAATGGTAATTTTATTCAAAGCTTAATAATATACACGCATGCGTTAGGTTCCATATTTCTTGGGTACCAAAACTATTGGTGAACCACATGGATAAGTAGAGTGATGAATTACACCTTTATCAAAAAATTCCTAGACTTGTTTCTTAATTTCTAAACTTTCCAGAATTGACATTCGATACATATCGATATTTGGGAGTGGAAAGTCTTGCTGTAGATGAATTCCCCTTTTTGGTGGCAATCCCTTTGTTTCTTGAAACACATCTCCATATTGATTGACCACATCAACCAATTCAGCTTTTAGATTCACATCACAGACTACAAAGGGTTCAAGTTTTGTGTCATTCTTCTGTTTGATCATAAGGAGCATCAGATTCTTGTTGGAATTGTCCAGACGCTTCATTTTCCCTACGCTTGCTAAAGACAAATTAAGCTTTCTACGATGAGCTCTCACAATATAATCCACTCCATCTTTGAACAAATGATATTTGTTCTCAAATCTATGGAAAATGACTTTCTAGTCATACAGATACGAGCTTCCCAACACAATTCCAAAAATATCTGCCAACACTACATCTAATTCGACTTCATCAACGAAATTGGAAGTAATAGAAAACCTAAAAATGCAATTTCCATGTGATTTGAAGATTTGCATCCTTGGTTATCCAACCCAATGGATACAGTTTATTATGAGGAACGGTTTCTAGATTCAACTTCTTAACCAAGCTTGTAGAAATTAAATTTGCCTGGGATCTACTGTCAAACAACGTATCAATCTTGGTGTGTTCGGAAAAAACTTTGATATGGAACATCTCAATTCTATTTTCTTCATTTGAAGCATTGTTGGATTTATTTGCTGCATTGGTGCTTGCCACAGCTTCCTCTCTGCTTATTTTTTTCCACGACTTTTCCTTTAGTAACTGTGGCCGAAATCTTTGTTTCATCACCTGAGACAGAACCCAAGTCTTGTTGTACAACAAATTTTGTCTTCTGTTTCCCTCTATTGTTAAACTTATTCAGTCTTAATTTAGGATGAAGCTTCCAGAAATGCGCTTCATCATGGCCCTCTTTGGAAAAATTCTTGCACATGGGTTTCTCCCTTTCTTTCTTAATAGAAGCATTTTTCTTCTCTTTTTCTTTAGATTTCTTTCCTTTTTCACCACTCTGGTATGGATTCTTCTTACCTTCTTCTTGTACATTTCCCCCTCTTGCTTCAAGGTGTGTAGCTTGAACACAAACTTCATCAATATTCATGGGATTAAACATAAGAATGGTGTGTCGAAGATAGCTATGCAAACCTCCTATGTATTTCAACAAAGTATCTTGTGAATACAAGTCTACTCCTAGCATAAGAGCTCTTCTCCTAAACTCCTGAGTATACTCTTTCACATTTTGACCTTTTAACTATCTGAAAATTTTCCAATTCATGATAGATTTTCGCATATGAGCTAAAGGGTAGAATTGTCTTTTTATAGCAGCAATTAAATCAGACCAAGTAATAGAGATCTTACCATGTTTTTTGATCTCCTCTTGAGTCCGTGCTTCCCACCAAATGAGTGTTTCACCCCCCATTCTCAATGAATCCAATTGAATTTTGATATCATGCTCTTGAAGGTTATGAATTCTACAATACACCTCCAACTGAAGAATCCAATTATCAATCTTCTCTGCATTAACTTCACCATTATACAAAGGAAACTCAAATTTAACATCAAGTTTAAGTAGAGGTGATTTTCTAGGTCCTTTTGAAGAATGATTATGAGTAAGAGTAAGGGTTGTATTAGTGGAAGAGTGTGAAGATAATTGTGAAGAAGAGGATGAAGAAGATAGTGGAGCGGGTGGAGGTTTGTCTCCATTCCCATTACCTCCTTTTCCATTACCTCCTCCTAAAGAGCCTTCTCCTTTGGGAGGTTTGGAAATTTCTCCTTGTAACCTACTATTCCTCTCTTCATAAAGGACCTTCACCATCTTTGTCATATCAAAGAAAGCCTTTTTGAAGGTCTTCTCATCTTCTGTCATGTTTGTAGGTTCTTCTTCATGAGACATGATCTATGGAGTCTCAAATACAACTTGAGGCTGAACTGGTGTTGGAGATTGTGGCAACCTTTCTATTCTTCCCCCTGACCAAACTTCAGGACTTCCAACCAAATTTCCTTCACCGTTGTTGAGTTTTAACCTTGTTAGCATGACACAAACTTGCAAACAATTAAATCCTTCTTTGCACAAGAAAATCTAGTAAGCAAAAACCAGTGCTCTGATACCAACTTGATTTGAAATGGAGCAGATTAGTAATGCTGTGCTAATTCCCCATTCAGAATAAAACCCAAGATGCTTATCATTTTCTTATCAAGTGCTTAAGGAATCATCATTTTTTCTTAATTAACTGATTCCCAGGAGAGTTTCTTATGTAAATGTTATAAACAATTTAACATAAAATATATGTTGAACAACAACAAAATAATAACAAAGAACATAAAAATACAAAACATGACACAAAGATTTGATGAGGAGTTCACCTCTCCAGGGCTACATCTCCTTGGTCCATTTTCCAATGCTTGGGCCTCTCTATTATGCTCAAAATTACAACAAAAGTGTGTTTACAATGCTCAAATGCCTCTAAAACCTATCTTAATGAGTTAAGAATACTCAAAAATGGTTATCTAGCCTCTTTTTCCAACCAATTTGGTTAAAAAATGAAGAAGTTATGACTTCCCCTTGTTTTCCAACAATTCGTTCCACAAAATGCTCCACATCTGACAAGAACCCACAATTTCGCTCCAAAATCTGCTAACGGAGCAAGAATTTGGCCACGCTGTGGGCCTTAATTTGTTGGCACCGAATGTCTTTATCGCATATTGCAATTATCGTAAAAACCCAATGGTCTTATGGTCTTTTGAACAAAATGACTAATTGTGCGATTTTGATATCGATGGACCTGACGAGATTATTAACCAGACTGCATAACTTATCACATCCGGGATCCCATCACACATTGCAATTGGTGGTGAATTGGTGGTAATAAAATGCGGGACTCTGCCTTCTGTGGGTTATAATTGCGATTAGCAATTGTCATATCGCATCACAACCTGGTACATGCCGGGGTTGATTCTATAGTGTTGTTCCCCCCTCACTGATCTCCGATTGCGATTTATCGCATCAGATCCCTTCTCTGCTTGGGGCTGATTTTGTATCACCTCCCTACTTCTGATTGCGATTTCCAATATGCGAGGGCCAATGGCAGCCTGCCACTTGGTGCCTCCTCATTTTCTGAAGGAACTTGCCACATCATCTAATCCTGCCATGTGGACAAGTCAAACTTGAACTTTGACTTGCTCTAACTTCTGCATACGAGCTCGGATTTGAGTTCCATTCACACCGTTGGAATTAGAATGATGAGGTCTTATATCTAAAGCTGAGTTTAAAAAAATTCTGACACTTTTATTTTTGAGCATAATTTTGAACACCTGATCACTAGCAAATAGAACTCAACTCAGACCTAACAGTGATAAGACTCCCTATGAGTTATGGAAAGGGAGACCTGCGTTAATGAAACACCACAAGGTGTTTGGGAACAAATTCTTTATTATAGGGAATGATAAAAAAAACCTAGAAAGTTTGATCCTCACACTGATGAGGGTGTATTTCTTGGGTAATCTGTTTGAAGCAAAGGGTACAAATGTTTCAACAAAAGAAAAAAGAGAGTCAAATACTGTGTTGACAGAGTAGTGGATGAAATAATATCACAATCTTAGTCTTCCAAAGGAAACATGAACACAGGTGGAGAAAAAATTTCAAACACGAGATTCTCAAACCAAGCAGAATTAAAAGAAAGTGATGAAGATGAAGAAATAAGTATAAAACCAAGGTCCAAAACTCCCTCAAGGTATGTACTGAAACAACATCCTGAAAGTCAAATTATTGGTTATCAAAGACTTGGTGTTCAGATAAGGAGAAGATTACTCAATACCCCAAGCTACGCAAAGATTTCTCTCCTATCTCAAATTGATCCCAAGAATCTCAGTTAGGCTAGTGAAGATAAGTGTCGAGTAAAGGAAGTGAAAGAAGAGCTGGATCAAATTGAGAAGAATGAAGTCTAGGAGCTTGTTCCAAGACCCAAAGAGAAAAATGTCATAGGCACCAAATGGGTCTTAAAAAATAAGCTAAATGAATAAGTTCAAGTGATGACGAACAAGGCTTTCTCAGTCTATAAAGGCTATGCCAAAATAAAGGGGATAGACTTTGAAGAAACATTTGCACCTGTAGCAAGATTGGATGTTATTAGAATGTTTCTAGCTTTTTCTAGTCACAAAAACATCAAGGTGTGTCAGATGGATTTTAAATCGACTTTTCTCAATGGAGATTTGGAAGAAGAAGTATACATTGAGTAGCCATAAGGATTCATGCTCATAGAAAATCAAGGGGTTGTTTGAAAACTAAAAAATGCCTTATATGGGCTCAAACAAGCCCCCAGAGCCTAATATGCCAGATTGGATAGATACCTTCAATAACAGGCTTTAAGAGAGGTACCAAAAATAAGAATTTATATATAAAGTCTAAATACAACCACCTATTTATTGTGGCAGTGTATGTAGATCAGTTGGGACATCAATTTAAAAATTGCATGCATATTGAGTTTGAGATGTCCATAATAGGAGAACTATCCTTTTTATTAGGGCTGCAAATTTCTCAATTAAAGGACAACATCTTCATCTCACAATCTAAGTACTTGTGAGAAACTCTAAATAAATTTGGACTAAAAGTATCCAAGTCGGTTAGTACTCCTATGGTCACTAGCTATAAGTTATGTAAAGAAGATGAGACACCTCCTATAAATAATACATCCTATAAATCAATGATTGGAAGCTTGCTTTAACTTACAACATATAAACCAAACATCATGGAAGCATAGGTTTGGTGGCCAAATTTCAAGGCTGTCCCCATGAAAACTATGTCATTGATGTAAAAAGGATTTTCAAATACCTACAAGGCACAATAGATTATGGGATCTGGTATGCTAGGAGAAGATAATTTAAATTAAAGGCCTATACTAATGCTGATTGGGTAGGAAATATTGATGATAGGAATAGAACCTCTGGTGCAACATTATTTTTAGGAGATTAATTTGTATCTCGGGTCAACATGAAACAAGGCCCCATCTCTCTATCAATTGCTGAAGAAAATTATATTTACACTACCACATGTTGCTCACAAATTCCATGGATGAAACAAAGCTTGAAGGAAAATAAGGTAGAATTAACTGATCCAATTCCAATCATGCATGAAAACACTAGTGCTATCAACATTTCTAAGAATCCTGTCATGTACTCAAAGACTAATCACATCCCTATCAAGTTTCATTTCTTGAGAGAACCGGTTATTGCTAATGTTGTTCGAATTGAATACGTGGCCACTAAAGAGTAGTTCATAGACATTATCACTAAGCCACTAGCAATAAAACCCTTTGAGTGTCTCTGACATCAGATAGGAGTTATGACTCCTCCATCTAAATGACTCAATTACAATGAGTATTGGCAACTATTCAGTTTGTGGGATCAAGTGAAAAGTAGGCTGGATCGTTTCAAAGGGGATTTTCATGAGCATCCTTTTCCATTGATGTCAAAGGGGGAGAATATCATTAAGATTAGTAATGCCAAGGGGAAGAACAATGATGAAGAAAATAATGCCTGGTTTTAGTGGGAGCTTGGTTTATTGCCATCAATACCAAAGGGGGAGATTGTTGGGTAGTTGGCTTTGTCCGAATGGATGGTGGCATTCAATATGTTGGCATTGATGCCAACCATATTAACATTAAAGTAGTGGAAACATATGTTAGCATTGATGTGCAATATTTTTTAGAGAATCATCATAGTAGCAGTCTTAGTGGAGAAGCCATACAAAGATGACTATGATGGCTGGGAGTCCCAAGATTTGGAGGATATTTTGTGTAAATAGATCATCTAAATTACTCTTGGAGATGGCACAGTTGGATAGTGCTCGGAAAGAGCTTTCCAACGGTATATTGAAGTTTACAAAGGGCCTCCTGGATTAGGAGTTATTTCCATTCAAATATAGGTTCTTTAAAATTCAAAGGGGCAGAGCCAAAAGTGGCTGGAGGACCCCTTGGGGCAAGTATATATTTGGCGGTGTGGCTAGAGTTAGTGGAGCTACTAACGAATAAAGAAAGAACTAGGTGGGCATGTGAAGACAATGCCATAGCGAGAGAATTTTTGATTGGTTGATGGGGGCGGGGGCAACTACAACCTAGCCCAACAGAGGAACCCCAAAAATATAACCCTAGAAGAATCAAAATGCACGCAACAATGATAGCATTTAATATTGGTTCAGGTGGAACCCACCCAACAGATTTACACTGACATATGTACCTTAGTAATTTGCAAAGGGTGCATAAGTTAAAGCACCAAGATGTAATTAGGCAGGTTGAATTGGAGTGCCAAAAATGCAGTGGAGAGCCTTCTTATTGGTGCAAGAAGAGCCCACTCGATGGAGGCAAGCTCGACGGTATCACCTCAGTGTAACCTTTTGGTTCCCAAAAGGAATGAATGGGAGATAGTCACCGGGACACGATAACATAGCACGAACTAATGAAAGTGAGCACAAGGTGCCCACACCAACAACTTATCCCATTGAGGCTAGCTCATAGAGGCAATTATAGAGAAATAACAAAGCAAGTTCGTAGGAGAGAATTGACTTGGAGGAAGACCCTTCTCTCTTCTTTGATGGAGGATAGGTGGTAACTTATTAATGGTCAGATGTGATGTCAACATAGGCCAATCAGAGGTAGAAATTTGGTAGGCAGATTCAATGTTTTTTGGGACATGAATGGCCCATATCCGAGTGACACATGTCACCAATTTGAAGGTGCCAGGTGTCCTTGGTGACATCAACATGACATGGACCCAGCAGGATGACCCCAAAAGTTTTTAAAAGGTGCACAATAAGGAAAGCACATGGAGTATTTTTTCGGGTCACAATGGAACTGACATAGCAATATGGCAGTCAACAACCAATGAGAAATAGTCCTCGTGGGCCCAATTGATAACTATGCTTGTAGGAATGAGCCCTGAGGAATTTTAAGGTTTGCGAAGGAAACACGCCAATAGAAAAGGCACCGGGACATGTAGGACAAATAGGTTGGCAATGACAACATATTAGAGGGTGACAAGTAGCATTACCTTGGAGGCACGAGCCCAGAGGTTTATTGAAAGAGCGCAAACAAAAACATTGAGATAGAGAGAGTTCCACACTTAGCACTACTTCTTGGTCATTTCATGCAGAAATAAGATCAAGGGTGCAGAGAATATAATAAAAGGAACTCGGCCTGCAAAGGGCGAAGAGTGGATTAGCTCCTAAAGGCTAACTTGGGAATCACAGGAAGCGGTCATATGGCATAAAATCAAATTGGTGCTAGCGTGAAAGGGATTAAGGCCAAAACAATTTTTGACATCACTATTTAATAAAGTAAAAAAGAGCCAAGGTAAGTTAATTTTGCAGCGCAATTTTGACAAGGCCTATGGGTCTATAGAAAAATGCTTAGGCATTTAGATGAATGCATTCGAAATTGAGTAAATGCTCATAGCAAGGTTGGTGAATGGATTAATGGAAACTACAAAGTCTGTCCCAAGAAATAGTAAGTCTCCTCTACTCTCGCTTGCACACCATAAGGAATTAAATTGATAAGATCATTGAGTGTAGCATATTTGATTATAGAAGGATGGAGTGATGCCTGAGATATATTTTGTGTTTTGTGGGAAATTAATAAGTATGGGGAGATTTGTTGTAGTGTGTAGTTTGACTGAGAATTTATTCTCAGCATGGGAGAAACTCAGGTGTCCATTATGTGATTTAATGCAACTGCAATAGTTGAGTAAATGAAGCCCATTCTGAAAGTTTAATTTGGTTGTAAAGGTTAGACAATTTGATGCAACAACATCATGGGCAGGTATTATGGTTCACACCTTCAAGAAATATGGAGGAAAATAGGGACTGCATCATTATTATTACAACAAAGGAACAAAACATTTAATTTTAGTATTGCAAATATGGGGATATGAAACATTTGTGTTGAGGTGGAGTGTGTGAGAAGCAGATAGCTAAGTGTCAAGAGTTAACTATTTTTACAGTGGAACTAATGGTAGAGACCAGAGTTTGGAGAGTAGTGAAAGTGGAAATGTAGAGTAGAAGTGAAGGAGCTGGTAGAAGTGAAGGAGCTGGTACAACAATAGATCTAGTTTATAATTCTAAGAATTTTTTTTAGGCCTCTATTTTCAGTTTTAAAATTGTATGAAAAGTAGAACATTGGCTGGAGTAAGTAGTGGCCTTGGAGCAAGTAGCAACCTACATTCATAAGAGGTTGGTGCCTCATGGAAAGTAGTGGATTGCTATCTTGAGGGGGTTGGGCCTCCTATGAGTGGGTGCTCACAAATAACTTGATCTAATTAAGTGAATGCTTAATTTACATCATAATAACAAATATATTGGTGGTTTTCTCCCTTTGGGCTTCCACGTAAAAATATCCGTGTCAATATGTGTTGCTACTCAATTGACGCATTATGTGCTCATCTGAATGGTTTATATATCTATATAATATGAATGCTCTCACAAGTAACTAGAAAAAGTAAAAGGAAATAAAGAATTGAGCTTAAACCTTAAGAACCTATTCAACCCCCCTCTTAGTATTTACTTATTCCAACACTAACCAACAGGCTGATTGCATTCCACTCCAATGAATTTGCTTAGTATATGGTAAAAGCATTTCCTTGCTAGAGCTTGCCTTGAAAAACTTCATCATTTTGACCTTGCATGATTTAGCTACAACATTGGCTTCAACTGGGGATAATGTACTAGCCTGCTAGACACTAAGAACAACATACTAGGTTCCTTGTTGGGAATTGAGTAACATTCTCTGAAAAATATGAAATATAAAACCTATCTGAAACATATTTCTAGGATAGTTGATCCATATTATTCAATTTATAAAACTTAAACAAAACTTTTGAAAATTGGAATTGAAACGCTCACTACTGATCTTATTTATGTACACCTCTTTTATGGACAAGTTAACTGATTTCCATCAAGTTAAATCAGTTTTCCAATGGTACCGAGATAATTTATAGGTGCTTAATCTTAATCGACGCTATCCTTGAGCTTTAAAAATAAAAATAGGCCTGATCATAAGTAAAAGAAATTGATCCACAAAAGTTGTTACATACCTAAAAATATATATATATTTCCTGCAAAAAGGATCTTATTCCCATATTGGTCATAGACCACGGGGGATTCACTGGGAGAGCAATATCATACCACGTGGGTTCATATTGGGGGATATATATTGAGGAAAAAATGACATAATATATTGGGGGTAAAGGGTTATTATATTGGAAAATATCAAAAATGGAGCTCAAGTTAATAAAAAAAGATAAAGGGGTGTAAAAAATGTTAGTGAAAAAATGGATACCTAGAATATCTAATGATAGTAGGGGTTTTTAAAATTGGGAAGCTATATTGGGTTTATATTGGTAGGGGGTTAAATAATGTGATTTTTGGAGGGATTTTCCAATATGTAATCAAATTAAGGGTATTTTTTAATATGACATGAACGTGCATGATATGTCAGAGGTTCACTGAGTGAATCCCCTGTGTCATAGACTTTATATAATCTACTACATGATCATAAAATACATGAGAAAAGAAATCATCTTGTTCAACAAATTCATTTTCTTTAAATTCTGTAGCAAATCACTGATGTATATTATGAAAATTTTTCATTAATAATTCTTTGGCCCAAGCAAAGATATATTATTTTATTTTTTTCCTTAAGAAAAAATCAGAACTTCATTCATGAGTAATGAAATTATGTTACATTTTTCATAGATACTAGAGGTATGTTTCGGAAATGGAAACTATTTTTTGCGCAAAAGATGAATAAAGTCCATCCCAAGGAATGACTATCATGTTATTGGATACTCCCAACCATCTAGCATAAAAAAAATTGATCTATACTGAGAATTTGTTATGTTCAGATACAACATATAAATCATTATACAAAACATATATCAAAATAACTCAATGTGCTGCCCCATAAGGGCATCGAAAGGAAATATATGTTCATTCCAGGGAAAGCTCTGAGATCTGCCAAAGTAATCACTCCATCGTTAGTGCCTCTTTTAATAGTTGGTCCACATCCTCGTTTCTTTCCTTGTAGATGTGTTCACAAGAAAATGAATTGAACATAAGCTTGAGTCTCAATATTTCATCCACCACGACCTGTAGAAACATGTTTCTACACATTTGCGCTTGTTTGAGATAATTAATAACCAATAATGAGTCACCATAAAATTGAAGGTGTGTGACTCCTATTTCCAGGGAAAATTAGAGAAGGATTTTGCAGGCCATCAATTTGGCCTTATTATTTATACCCTCCCCCCAAATCCTAGCTTGACATTGGAGGTATGGTTCTCCTAAAGGTGGAGTATGAAACATCCCCCGCTTCATTGTCCCTCGTTAGAGGAGGCACCATTGAAAAAATACCATGATTGGATTTGATCAGGAGTCTTGACTACTACCACTCTAGGAGGTGCCATCCCTATTTGTAGAGGAAAGTGACTCAAAATGGCTAAAGAATCTGCTGCAATCTTGGTTGGATTACTTGATTATGAATGAAAAATTTCCTTGTTTTTGGCCAACCAAGTTCCCCAGTAGAGGATCAGAGGTAAGGATTTATAGGTTCTGTTCAGAGGATGGCTCAACCATCCTATTTAGACTTCCTCAACTGAGTTTCCTTGCCATTGTACCATGCCCCACAAGGCTTCATTGCATGTCAACCGAACTTGCTTGAAGAAGGGACACTGAATGAATACATGAGCTCGATAGTATCACCGTTCTTGCATAGTACACACCACCCAGGACCAATGATAAATCTCCTTTGGATAATATCCCAAACCAGTATCATTTTTTCTAATATGCACCACATAAGTATTTTTGTCTCAACTAGGCACTTGAGCTTCCACATGGTTTTCCACCACCAAAGAGGATTTAGCTGAGCAAACTCTGCTATCAATGAGATATATCCAACCTTTTGGGTGTAACGACCAATGAAAACATATCAGAGGGTGAAAAGTGGCGTCACCTTGGAGTAACATGCTCAAAGGTTTATTAACAAAGCACAAAAAAAGGCACCGAGATAGAGAGAGCTCCGACCTTAGTTTTGGCACTTGGTAATTTCGCGCAGAAATAAGACCAAGGGCACAAAGAATATAATAAAAGGAAATTGGCCCACAAAGGGCGTAGAGAGGCTTAGCTTCTAAATTCTTAGTCAGTGGTCATAGGAAGCAGTCCTATTGAAGAAAATCAAACTGGTGTTAGCGCGAAAGGGGCTTAAGGACATAAATTTTCTGATAACACTGTTTAATAAAATAAAAAGGAGCCGAGGTAAGTTAATTTTTAGTGCAATTTTAACAAGGCATGTTGGTTTATAGAAAAATTCTTAGGCACTTATATGAATGAGTCGACAATTGATTAAATGCACATAATAAGGTTGGTGACTGGATTAATGGAAACTGCAAATTTTGTACTGAGAAGAAGAAAGTCTCATATACTCTCGCTTGCATGCCATAAAGAAATAAATTGATAAGATCACTAAGTGTAGAAGATTTGATTATAGAAGGATAGAGCGATGCCTAAGATATATTTTGTGTTCTGTGGAAAATTAATAAGCATGGGGAGATTTGATTTAGTGTACAGTTTGACTAAGAATTTATTCTCAGTGTGGGAGACACTTAGGTGTCCATTCTTTGATTTAATGAAATTTCAATATCTAAGTAAACAAATCCCATTGTTGGAGTTTAATGTAGTTTCAAAGGTCAGACAATTTGATGCAACAAAAACATGGTTAGGTATTATGGTGCAGGCCTTCAAGCCATATGGATGAAA
This sequence comes from Pinus taeda, assembly GCA_000404065.3. NCBI lineage: Eukaryota > Viridiplantae > Streptophyta > Pinopsida > Pinales > Pinaceae > Pinus > Pinus taeda. The sequence continues at coordinate 26,816 of APFE030501036.1, read as the reverse complement.
ACAAGGACTACATCATTCATAGCACAACAAAGGAACAAAATGATGGATTGCAATAATGCAAAGATGGGGGTATGTGTCATTTGTGTTGAAGTGGAGTGTGTGAGAAGAATGGAGCTAAAAGCTAAGAGTTAAATATTTTTATAGTGGAGATGAGGGTAGAGACCAGAGCTTGGAGAGTAGTGAAAGTGGAATTGCAGAGAATAAGTGAAGGAGTTGGTGCAATAATAAATCAAGTTTATATTTCTGAGCATTTGTTTTAGGCCTCTATTTTTAGTCTAAGAATTGTATGAAAAAAAAAACAATGAATAGACCAGGTAGTGGCTTGCATCAATAAGAGGTTGGTGCCTCTTGGAAAGTGGTGGATTGTTATATTGAAGGCGTTTGGGCTTCCTGTGAGTGGGTTATAAGAAATAACTTGATGTAATTAAGTGGGTTCTTAATTTACATCATAATAACAAGAAAATTGGTGGTTTTCTCCCATTGGGTTTCCACGTAAAATTACCCATGTCAATATGTGTGTGCTGCTCAATTGATGGAATATGTGCTCATGTGAATGATTTACTTTACTGGAAAAAGTAAAAGGAATTTAAGAATTGAGCTTAAATCTTAAGAACTTAACTATTACTGATTCAACCCCCCTTCTCAGTAATTCCCTATTCCAATAATTGGTATCAAAGCCAAGTTTCCTTCAGTAGCAGTTTAACCATTGGAAGGTATATCCATAAGTAATTATGTCAAAAATAGAAATTCAATATGCTTACTCAAGTAGGATGCCAATCTTTGATAGGAAAAAATATTACTTTTGGAAAGTTAGGATGGAAGCCTATGTTATGTCCCTAGGAGTAGATGTTTGGAGCTCGGTGTTGGTATATTATGATGTCCCTATCGTCCCTCCCGTAGATGCAAACAATAAAAAGGTGTATGGGAATAATGTTAAATCCAAGAATGCCATTCTCTTTGGCCTTGGTTAATCAATGCTTGTAAAATTTATTCATTTTAAGTCTGCTAAGGAAGTATGGGTCAAGCTCAATCAAAGTCATGAAGGAGATGATAAAGTCAAGCATGCCAAACTTTAGACCTTTAGAATGAGGTTTGAGAGCTTAAGAATCAATGAAGAGGAAAGCATAGAAGAGTATTTACTCAAAGTTGATGAAGTTACCAATATGATTACAGGACTTGGTGAAACTATACAAGAAGATGTAATTCTTAAAAAAGTCGTAAGATCTCTGCCTATGAGGTTTAATGCCAAAATGTCAACCATTGAAGAGATGCTTGATCTAAAAAATTCTCACAATGGACTAACTACTTGCTACTCTCACAACCTATGAGATGAGAGTAGGAAAGGAGAAGATTGAACCAAAGGTGGAAACTTTCAAGGTGTCCAAGAATGCTAAGGAGCATAAAGATCATCAAGATTCTTCCAACTATGAATCTGATTAGGAGATGGCTCACTTTGCCAAGAAACATGGCTCAGGAAAGTATAAAGAGAATTTGTCCTTCAAATTATTTGACTATGGTAGAGTTGGATATTTTTCACCTAAGTTCCCTTACAAAGAAAATACAGAAAAGGAAGATGATTAGACGGTCAAAATTAAATTTTAGAAACACCAAAAGAAGATCTTTAAGAAGAAGGGGCTCTAATCCAAAGAGGATAACTCAACACCAGATTTTGATAACGAGAATTCCTCAAAGGATGAGTCAAACGAGTGGTTACTCTTGGCATTTGGAGCTGACTCTAAGAAACAAAATATTATAGACTCTGAAGAAGAAGAAAAAGGAGTACTGGACCTCGAAGGGGAGTTCATCGGTGCTCTTGATGAGTTAAAGAAGGTCATAAGAAATAAAAAACAACTGAAAAAGAAGATGTTGTGAGTTGATGAATGTATGTACAACTTAGACAATGAAGAATTTGTTTATCAAAGAGAAAAAATGAAGAAGCTATTAAAAGCAGAGAAATATTAACTCTCCAACTAGAAAAAAAAAACAAAAAGTATGTGAAAGGTTGGAAGAAGAAAATAGTCTCTTAAAGAAAAGCAGATTAGGGGAGAGAAGGAAATAATCACTAAATCATGCAAAGAGGATATTTTGTCTGTAAAAGTACAACTAAATGAAGCAAGACAGAAGGAAGAAATGCTTAATAGTACAACTCTCAAATGGGAGGAGAACTGTAAGAATCTAGAGGCCGAGATTGTCTCCCTAAGAACAAATCTTGAGAAATTAGAGACTAAGAAGGGCCTGTATAAAAGGTTTTTTGAATGGACTAGAAACTAAATCACATTCTAAGTAGTCAAAGGTCTCCATAAAACAAGACAAGGCTGGGATATTTTGAATCATAGGAGTCATCTATGAGAAATATGAGTTTTAGGTCCATGGGATTTGAAGAACCCCAGAGCTATGCGAAGGTACTTCGAGGTAGACTCAATGAGGTCAAACAAAAGTCTAGCTAGAGAGGCACCCAACATGGGAACAAGAGTTTTGACTTCTCAAAGGAATCACACTAAGGGATACTGAATCCATCAACAAGATAACAAAGGTACCAACAACCTACACAAAATCACAAACCCTACAATTTTAGGTACCCTAATTCTCTTTATGGTTGTTGCTATAAATGTCATATCTTTTGACATAAAGCTATTAATTGTAGAAGAGTCAAATTTGAAAGAGATGAGAATTTCACATATAAAAACTATCAGAATTTTAGATCTCAAAACTCCCCTCTGAGGAATGAAAATTCCTTCTCTCCCCTAATGAATGATGTTGAATGCTTTAAATGTAACAATTTCAGACATAATGGCAGTGAATGCAGAAGCTATTTTACGTATGTTTCTAAATATCAGTATGCTTGGAAACCCACTTTCCCAAAAGATAAGAAGAGTTGGAAATGTAAGATTGAGAAAACCTTGGAGTGTGGACCTGCTCTGTTTGCTTATGATCAAGAAAACAAGTGGTATGTGGATAGTGGTTGTTCCAAGCATATGAATTGAGATAAGAGTAAATTCCTATCTCTAAAAGAAAAAGATAGAGGGAAAAATGTCACTTTCGGTAATAATTCTCCAACAAGAGTTAAGGGTAAGGGCATAGTCAGTTTTTATGAAAAAAATAAAGCTCAAAATGTGTTGTATGTGGAGGGTCTCAAGCACAATTTGATGAGTGTGAATAAGATGTGTGATAATGGCTATTGTGTGAGCTTTCAATCCAAGGACTATAAGATTCGAAATGAAGAGAATGGGAAGCTAGTGCAAAAGGAAATCAAAACTCACAATAATGAATATGTGTTTGATGACTTAGGAGTAAGCTACTACTCGAGAAAGATAAATCAAACCTAGTTGTGGCATAGGAGACTTGGTCATATGAATTTTGATAGTCTGGTAAATTTTAGCAAGATAAAAGATATAAGAGGAATTCTAAGACTGTTAAGTCCTAATAATTCAATCTCCAAGTCTTGTCAATTTGGTAAACATACAAGGACCCAGTTCAAGGCAACAAAGTTCTCATTTTCTAAACCTATGGAGCTTATTCACACTCATATCCGTGGCCCACCTAGGACAAAAATCCCAAGAGGATAAAGGTGACTTAATTTATTTATTGATTCATTTACTAGAGCTACATGGATATTGCTCTTAAAAGAAAAATCACAAGATATTAAACAATTTAAGACATTCAAAGCTTAGGTGGACAATGAGAAATATCTAAAGATCAAATTTGTAAGATTATAAAGAGGGGGATAATTCACTTCAAAAAAATTTGAAGAGTATTGTGAAGAACATGGTATAAGGAGGAAGTATTCCATGGCCAGAAATCCACAACAAATGGAGTAGCAAAGAGAAAGAAAAAAATAATTCAAGATATGGCTAGAGATATGATGGATGAGTTAGATGCACCTCACACCTTTTGGGGAGAAGAAAAAAAGCATCAATATATCTAGAAAATAGAACACAACCCAGGCCTAACAGTGATAAGAATCCTTATGAGTTATGGAAGGGGAGACCCATGTTAGTGAAACAGCAAAAGGTGTTTGGGAGAAAAAGCTTTATCAAAAGGAATGATAAAAAACCTAGAAATTTTGATCCTCACACTGATGAGGGTGTATTTCTTGGGTAATCTGTTCAAAGAAAAGGGTAGAAATGTTTCAACAAAAGAACAAATAGAGTCAAGGACTACGTTGACATAGTAGTGGATGAAATAATACCACAATTTGAGTCTTCCAAAGTAAACATGAACATAGGTGGATAAGAAAGTTGAAAAACCATATTCTCCAAGTAGAAACAAAGGCAAGTGATGAAGATGAAGAAATAAGTATAACACCAAAGTCCAAACTCCGTCAAGTTATGTACGTAAACAACATCCTAAAATTCAAATTATTGGTGATCAAAGACTTGGTGTTCAAATAGGGAGAATATTACTCGACAACCCAAGTTACGCAAATCTTTCTTTGTTATCTCAAATTGACCCCAAGAATCTTAGTGAGGCAAGTGAAGATAAGTGTCGGGTAAAGGAAATTAATGAAGAGTTGCATAAAATTAAGAATAATGACACTTGGGAGCTTGTTTGAAGACCCAAAGAGGAAAATGTCATAGGCACCAAATGCGTCTTCAAAAATAGGCTAAATGAACAAGATCAAGTGATTAGGACCAAGGCTTGCTTAGTCTACAAAGGTTATTCTCAAATAGATGAGATAGAATTTAAAGAAACCCTTACACCTGTAGCAAGATTGGATGTTATCATAATGTTTTTGGATTTTTCCAGTCACAAAAACATCTAGGTGTATCAGATGGATGTCAAGTCAGCTTTTCTCAATGGATATTTGGAAGAAGAAGTATACATTGAGTAGCCATAAGGATTAATTCTCATAGAAAATTAAGGGTTTATTTGCAAATTCAAAAAGGCCATATATGGGCTCAAACAAGGCCCCAAAGCCTAGTATGCCAGATTGGATAAATACCTTCAACAACAAGGCTTTAAGAGGGGCACTGTAGATATAAATCTATATATAAATTATGAGTATGACCACCTATTATTTATTGCAGTGTATGTAGATCGATTGGGACATCAATTTTAAAATTTTATGCATACAAAGTTTGAGATGTCCATGATAGGAGAACTATAATTTTTCTTAGGGATGCAAAATTATCAATTAAAGGACAACATCTTCATCTCTTAATCTAAGTACTTGCAAGAAACTCTAAAGAAAGTTGGATTGGAAGAATGCATGTCGGTTAGTACTTCTATGGTTGTTGGCTATAAGTTATGTAAAGAAGATGAGACAACTCATGTAAATAAGACAACCTATAAATCAATGACTGGAAGCTTGATTTACCTTACAAAATCTAAACCAAACATCATGGAAGCATAGGTTTTGTGGCCAAATTTCAAGGATGTCCCCATGAAAACCATGTCATTGATGTAAAAAGGATTTTCAATTACCTGCAAGGCACAATATATTATGGGATGTGGTATGCTAGGAGAAGATAATTTAAATTAAAGGCCTATACTATTGCTGATTAGGCAGGAAATATTGATGATAGGAATAAAACCTATGGTGCAAAATTATTTTTAGGATATTGATTTGTATCTTGGGTCAGCACGAAACAAGACCCCATCTCTCTATCAATTATAGAAGAAAAGTATATTGTAGTTTCCACTTGTTGCTCACAAATTATCTAGATGAAACAAACCTTGAAGGAAAATAAGGTAGAATTAACTGATCCAATTCCAATCATGCATGGAAACACTAGTTCTATCAAAATTTCTAAGAATATTTCCACGTACTCAAAGATAAAACACATTCCTATCAAGTTTCATTTCTTGAGAGAACAAGTTGCTACTAATGTTGTTTGACTTGAATACGTGGCCACTAAAGAGTAGTTTGTAGACATTTTCACTAAGACATTGGCAATAGAACCCTTTGAGTGTCTCTAAAAACAAATAGGAGTTGTGACTCCTCCACCCAAATGATTCAATTACAGTGAGTATTGGCAACTATTTAGTTTATGGGATCGAGTGAAAATTAGGCTGTAGTGTTTCAGGCAGGGTTTTCACGAGCATCCTTTTTCATTAATGTCGAAGGGGGAGAAGATCATTAAGATTAGTAATGCCAAGGGGAAGAACAATGATGAGGAAAACCATGCTTAGTTGTCATCAATACCAAAGGGGGAGATTGTTGGGCAGTTGGCTTTGTCTGAATGTACGGTGGCATTCAATATGTTGGCATTGATGTCAACCATATTAGCATTGAAGTTAGTGGCAACCAATATTAGCATTGACATGCAATATTTTAGAGAATCAGTATAGTAGCAGGCTTAGTGGAGAAGCCATAAAAATATGACTATGATGGATGGGATTCCCAATAATTCGAGGAGATTATATCTCAAAAGTTCATCTCAAATACTCTTGGAGATGACACATTTGGATATTTCTCGGAAAGATATTTCCAACGGTATACTAAAGTCTGCAAATGACCTCTTGTATCAGGAGTTATTACCATTCAAATATAGGTGCTCTAAAATTGAAGGGGTTAGAGCCAAAAGTGGTTGGAGGACCCTTTGGGGAAATTTTATGTTTAGAGGTGTGACCAGAGTTAGCGGAGCTACTAATGAAACTACTAAAGGAAGCAATAGGTGGACATGGGCAAATAATGTTGTAGCATGATCATTTTTTATTGGCTGATAAGTGGAGCCTAGCTACAGCCCATTCCAACAAAGGAAGCTTGATGACATAACCCCAAAATAATCAATGTGCATACAACAATGAGAGCATTTTTTATTGGCTCAAGTGGAGCCCACCCAATAGATTTACACTGACGGATGTACCCTAGTAATTTGCAAAAGGTGCACAATTTAAAGTGCCAGGATTTAATGAGGAGGGTTGACTTGGAGCACAAGAAGTGCAACGTAGATCCTTCTTATTGGTGTAAGTGGAGCCCACGCAGTGGAGGAAATCCCAACGATATCACCCCAGTGTAACCTTTTGGTGCACAAAAGGAATGCGCTGGGAGATAGTCACCATGACACAATAACACAGCACAAACCAATGAAAGTGGGCGAGATGTCCCCACACCAACAACTTAGCCCATTGAGGGCTAGCTAATAGAGGAACTTATAGAGAAATAACAAAGCAATCTTGTAGGAGAGCGCCGACCCGGAGAAATGACATTCTCTCTTGTCTGATTGAGGATAGGTGACAACTTATTAATGATCAAACATGATGTCAACGTAGGAAAATCAAAGGTAGACATTTGACAAGCAGATTCAATGTTTTTGGGACTTGAATGGCCCATATCCAGGTGACATGTGTCACCACTCTGGAAGCACCAGGTTTCTTTGGTGACATCAACATGACGTCGACCCAGTAGGGTGAACCCAAAAGTTTTTAAAAGGTGCACAATAAGGAAAGCATCGGGAGTAGTTTTTTGGGTCACAATGGAACTAACATGGTAATATGACAATCAAAAACTCATGAGAAGTAGTCTTGGTGGTCCCGATTGACAACTAAGCCTGCATGAATGAGTCTAGAGGAATTTTAAGGCTTGCAAAGGAAACACACCAGTAGAAAAGGCACTGGGACATGAGCAACATATAGGTTGGCAACGACAACATATTAGAAGGTGACAAGTGGCATCAACCTGGAGGCATGAGCCTAGAGGTTTATTAAAAAAGCACAAACAAAAGCGTCGAGATAAAGAGAGCTCTGACCTTAGCACTTTTGCATGCTCATTTTGCGCAAAAATAAGACCAAGGGTGAAAATAATATAATAAAAGGAACTCTTCCTGCAAAGGGTGAAGAGTGGCTTAGCTCCTAAAGGCCAACCTGGTGGTCACAAGCATCGGTTCTATGTAGGAAAATCAAACTAGTGCTATTGCAAGATGGATTAAGGTCAAAAACAATTTTTGACATCACTATTTAATAAAATAAAAAGGAGCTAAGGTAAGTTAATTTTGTAGATTAACAAGGGCCGTGGGTCTATAGAAAAATGCTTAAGCACTTAGATGAATGTGTTGGAAACTGAGTAAATGCACATAGCAAGGTTGGTGACTGGATTAATGGAAAATACAAAGTCTGTCCCAAGAATATGTAAGTATCCTCTACTCTCGCTTGCACACCATAAGGAATTAAATTGATAAGATAATTGAGTGCAAAAGATTATAATATAGAAGGATAGAGTGTTTCTTAAGATATATTCTGTGTTTTGTGGGAAATTAATAAGTATGGGGGGCTTGGATATAGTGTGTAATTTGACTGATAATTTATTCTTAGTATGGGAGACACTCAGGTGTCCATTTTGTGATTTGATGCAACTGCAATAGTTGAGTAAACAAAGCCCATTTTGAAAGTTTAATGTGGCTCTATAGGTTAGACAATTTGATGCAACAGTAGCATGGGTAGGTATTATGGTGCATGCCCTCAAGAAATATGGAGGAAACAGGGACTACATCGTTTTTAGTACAACAAAAAAACAAAATGATGGATTTCAATAGTGCAAACATGGGGGTATGCAACATTTGTGTTGAGCTGGAATGTGTGAGGTGTAGGGAGCTAAGTGCCAAGAGTTAACTGTTTTTACAGTGGAGCTCAAGGTAGAGATGGGAACTTGGATAGAAGTGAAAGTGGAACTGCAGAGTATAAGTAAAGGAGCTAGTGCAACAATAGACCGGGTTTATATTTCTAAGCATTTGTTTTAGGCATATGTTTTGAGTTTGAAAAATGTATGAAAAGAAGAACATTGGCTAGATCAAGTAGTGGCCTACATTCATAAGAGGTTGGTGCCTCTTGGCAAGTGGTGGCTTGCTATCTTGAGGGGGTTTCTGCTCACAAATAACTTGATGTAATTAAGTGGGTGCTTAATTTACATTATAATAACAAACATATTGGTGGTTTTCTCCCTTTGGGTTTCCACATAAAAAGATCCATGTCAATATGTGTTGCTACTCAATTGATGCATTGTG
>APFE030501036.1:0-17663 GCA_000404065.3 Pinus taeda | reverse complement strand
AATAGGCTGATTTCATTCCACTCTAATGAATTTGCTTAGTATCTGGTAAAAACATTTTCTTGCTGGAGTTTGCGTCCAAAAACTTCAACATTTTAAATTTGCATGATTTAACTACAACATTGGCTTCAACTGGGTATGGTGTACTGGCCCGAAAGACTCTAAGAACAACAAACTAGGTGTCTTGTTGGGCATGGAGTCAAATTCTCTGAAAACTCTAAAATATGAAACCTCTCTGAAACCTCTTTCTCCTGATAATTGATCCATATTATTCAATTTATAAAAATGAAACAAAACTTTTGAAAATTAGAAATGAAATACTCATTGCTGATCTTATTTTTGTTCATCAATTCAGCCTCATTATTTATCCCCCCACAAAGCCCATCTTGACATTAGAGCTCTGGTTCTCCAAAAGGTGGAGTATGAATCCTACCCCGCTTCGTTGTTCCTCATCAGAGGAGGCACCATCAATAAAATACCATGGTTGGCTCTAATCAAGAGTCTCAACTACTACCACTCTAGGAGGTTCCATCCCTTTTTGTAGAGGAAAGTGACTCAAAATGGCCAAAGAATCTGCTATAATATTGGTCATATTACTTGATTATGATTGGAAAATTTCCTTGTTTCTGGCCAACCAAGTTCCCTAGTAGAGGATTGCATGTAAGTATTTATAGGTTATGTTCATAGGATGGCTCAACCATCCTCTTTAGACTTCCTCAACAGATTTTCCTTTCCATTGTCCCATGCCCCCCCAAGGCATCATTGCATGTCAACCAAACTTTCCCGAAGAAGGGACATCGAATGAATACATGAGCTACATAGTCCTCACCATTCTTGGACAATACACACCACCTAGGACCAATCATAAATAACCTCTAGAGAATATCCCAAACTGATATATTTTTTTCTAATATGCACCACTTAAGTATTTTTGTCTTAATTAGGCACTTGAGCTTCCATAGGCCTTTCCACCACCAAAGAGGATTTAGCTAAGAAGACTATGCTATCAAAGAGATATATCCAACCTTTGGGGTGTAACAATTGGAAGGTGAGAAACTCCATATAATTTCATCCTCTCTGATGGAAAGCCTAATGTGTCTATCTGATAGTGATTCCAAATATGCCTCCCATGAGGGTTGGAAATGATGATCCAGACCCAACACCATAACTGACTTCCAACCATGTCTCCAAATGGTGGTAGTCCCTAGGTCTACAATCTGATCCAGTCTTGTATAACCCCGATCTATGAGATGTTCCACCAGTTCTAAGGGAAAATGGTGTCTATGGCCACTCCTCAGCCAAGGGTCTACCCCTAGTCTTACTAATTTTCCCCTTCCCACTCTCCAGGCAAAACTGTTACCAATAACCGAGAAATAGTTTAGGACAACTCTCCAATCTAGAGAAAATTTTTGATGTGGCTTAATAGTGTTGTGAACCCAATATTCCACTGAGAGTGGGGCGATGTATTTTTGAGTTATGATCCTTGTCCACAAATTATTTTAGGAGAGGAGTCTCCATCCTACTTTGGATGAAAGATATTTTGAGAAAATAAAGATATTCTTGAGCCCCAACCTCCCAGGCACTTCAACTTGCAATTCTATCCCACTTCACCCACGAGATCAACTTTTTCTCCTGTTTTCCTATCCAAAAAGAAATTTGAGCATAGCCTTCTTATTTTCTCTAGGAAATTTTTCGGGATCCATGCCAAGGATTGTCCAATATACTAGAATTGCTTCAAGAACTAATTTAATGAGGACTAACCTTCCTGCTCTGGATAACCACCTAAAATACCATCCTTTGATGAACTTTTCTATGCTGGCCACTAACCACATCCAATCTTGTTTTGTATAGAAATTCGAATTTAAAAGAAAACACAAGTATTTTAACCCTTCATCCAGATTTTTTCATTTGAAGGGGAAAAGTCTCGTAATTATGCCCACTTGTTTGACTTCTAGATTATGTCTTACAGTCACTAACTTCCACTCATTTATTTTCATCCCAGTGGCTTTCCCAAACATCTACAATAATTCTTTTAGTTTGAAAATATCCACTTCTATGCCATTATAGAAAATTAGGATGTCATCCACGAAAAGAAGATAGGTCAAGTCTAGGGCTCTAGAAACCAACGATCCTCAGAATTCTCCTCTTCTTTTTGTGTCCACCACCAATCTGCTTAGGGCCTCTGCCACCAAAAGGAAAAGGAGAGGGGAAAGAGGGAATCCTTGCCTTAACCCTCTCTCAGCATGAAAGAAATGAGAAGCTTTCCCATTGATGAGCACTACAAAAGACATTGCATGGATACAAATCATTACCCAATTGATGAAATCCAAACTGAAGCCTAAATGAGTAAGTAATATACGAATATATATCAAATTACCTGGTCATATGCTTTTGAAAAATAAATCTTAATGATGGCTCCCTTTTGGTCTTTAGTATTTAAACTATGCATACCTTCTTGGGAAAATCCTATAGCTTTGTGTATTTGTTAGCCTTCCAAGAAACCAAACTGCTCCTTTGATATATGGCTAAAGAGTATCTACTTGAGTCTATTGGAAATAATTTTGTTATGAATTTATAAACAAAATTTCAAAGATTGATCAGTCTAAATTCTTCAAAAGAGATTGGTGAGTCCGTCTTGGGTATTAAGGCGATGAAAGATGTGTTGAAAGCTAAGAGCATCATCCCTTCCTTTTTGGATTCCTCTACTACCGCCAACAAACTTGCCCCTAGGATCTCAAACAATCCTTCAAAGAACTCGACATCCCATCCATTTGGCCTCATACCCTTGTCTTTTTGAAACTTATGCAATACACTTTTTAATTCATCTTATGTGATTAAGGCCATGAGAACCTTGTTTTTTTCAACTTCCACAAATCTAGGGAAGAGGAGAGATGTTTGTATGACTTCTGCTAGTGAAGCTTCTTCCGGGGCCTTGAAAAGTGATTCAAAGTGTGAATGACCCATCGATGCCAAACCTCAGAAGTCTGCCAACTCCCTTCCTTATTCATTTTTTAAACTTCAGATGGTGGTATAATTTTCCTCCTTTTGGCATAGGCCTAGAAACATTTTGTGTTTTCGTCCCCACTAGCCAACCAGATGGCCCTGTTTTTAAGTCTCCATTCCTCCTCTCTGGATTGAAGCAGGTCCCACTTTCTTTTTTCTAATCTTAGAATTTCCTCCTTAATAGCTTGAAAATCAAAACCTTTGTCTTCTTTATGTGCCAGTCTTCTCAGATTTTCCTCTATGTGCTTTAGTTCTATGACGTCACTCTCTGTTTTACTTTTTTTCCCACTTTTTCATCTCCTCCTTTACCCACAACAAATTATCCTCAAAATGCCAAGCAATTTCCCTCTTAAGACTAGCCTCAAAAGGCTACTAATGTGTTTGATCCGAAAATGGGGCACTTCGGCTTCTTGTCTAACTTACAAGAACCTCTCCCACTTCCAAAGCTTGAATATTCCCAAGTCTTATTGATTAACCAATGCAGAATTAAGAAATGCTTGAAAATATAGGTATATGCTTATATTTATTGCTGGCTGTTTGTGTGCTTTAAAATCTGTTGTTTATGCTGATATGTAAATACATACAATAAATACTAATGCAGCAAGAAACGAAACACACAGAACAAAAATTTAATTTGGAGTTCACCCAAAACTCTTGGGCTACGTCTCCTTGAGCTCTAGTCAAATTGACTAGGCTCTCTGGGATTATGGTATAAGTCCTTTTTATAAGCTCTTGGCTCAACTCCCACTGTTTTACACAGAGACAGTGGGTTCAAACACCATTTTATCCCCTGACTCTTCAAGCTCTCAGCTTTCTAGCTCTCAGCTCTGGCTCTGGATCTTTGGCTCTGGCTCTAGCTCTTTGGCTCTAGCTTCTTGGCCTTCTGTAACCTTCAGCTCTCTGGTTTTTCACTTGAATTTCAAGTCACCCCAAAGGCTCCCTCAACTGCTTAACGTAGTAGCTCTTCAGTTCTCTCTCTCTCTCGGCTCTCTAATACTACTTTCAACATTCCACTTTCTCTCCATTGAGCTCTCTGCCTTCTTTGAGGTGAGCTTCTGGCTTTTTGGCTACCCTAGCCATTTCTCTATGTGCAATCATCCTTCTGTGGCTCTTTGGCTTCCCTGCACGTTGTCTATTCGACTACCATCTGGCTCTCGACCTCTGCCCACTCAAATACTTCTTCTAACATTAAATAATCATTGCATAATGCATTCAGGGGAAGCGACCACCTAATCTGCGATGGATGAGGGAATTGGGCCTCCGAAATCCTTGAAATGGCCATTCTACGGTTACACAGAGAAATTCCTTCAAACTCGGGAAAATCCGCCAAAACACAGTCTTTCGAACTTCAAAAGTCCTTAAATCCGGTCTATAATCCTATCGGGTTCGCGTGGGAGTTGCTATCGCATGTCGCAAATGGCATGTCCCTTCGTATTTTAGAAACACATTAAAACTGTGAAAACACCGCAAAAATGGCTTATGATGGATTTCAAGTATATCAAATGTCGTTTATCACCCCATCAGGTCCATGTATCATATCGCATTGGCGCATATACATGTGTCCCACTCCATCGCATGACCTTGAAGCGATATTGCGATATTGCAATCATGCATCGCATTGGCCCGGGGTTCCTATATGGCATGACTGATGCTGACACCAATTGCGATCTGCCGATATCGCAATCATGCATCACATTGGCTCGGGGTTACCATATGGCATGACTGATGCCGACACGAATTGCGATCTTCCGATATCGGCGATCGGCACATTGCGCAGTGGCATCGCCGATTGTGATGTCACGATCACAATAATCTTATATTATGCCCCGATATCCTCCGATAGCTACTGCCGATTGTGATTCGCCGATTAGATCTGGACTGTTAATCAGCCAAATTCGAAGGCTCCTATTCACTATCCCTTTGACCTCCGATGGGCTCGATTTTCACTGTTTTCTCATGCTTTTGCCTCTTTCCCAAAGAACAAAAGGGGAACTTATTTTTATGATAACTCCTTCATCTAAAGTCCGTTTTCACCCATTCAAGTTGCATTGGATTCATAATGAGGAGATATCTGCAATGAGACTATTTTTGAGAGCATCTTGTGATTTTAATTTTCCTCTGATTTACAAAGGATTTGTGCCATTTGGCACCTTTTACCTCTTATATGAAGTCTTTTAGACTTAGAGGTTTATAGAAGATCCATTTTTGGATCACGCCTTCCCACTAAAAGAACTTTTGGTCTCCAAAATACTGATATACTAATCTGAACAATGAATGAGAGTGACTCACCCTCTTCTTTCAGCCTCCCTACACTTTCCTTTGCACAGTGTCTCTGAACCAAAGTTTCTAACCACTTTGCTTCTTGGATGGGCTAGTCTTCCTGGGAAGAGCTGTCTTTGTCCTTGCATTCCTGCAGAACTTCTATTGAAATTGTCATAGAAGGTGGTTTGAGCTTCTCTACCTTGATCATTGATCCAAGGTGGCTCAACAAATGTGAAGTACACCTACTTCACAAAACTTTCATTTGTACCTGTTTGACAAGCTGTCAACAACAATTGTTAACAACAACAGAAATACAGACATCAACTAGATGGACTAAATTCCTGCTTCAACAAAGAAATATATTTCACATCTTGTGAACACCTCCATGTCTTACATCTGTATACAAATGATGGACTAGGTAACAAGCCCACAAAACATGCCTTTAAACAAATGACCCTTCAAGTCAGGCATGTAGAAAAAGACCATTAGGACTCTTTTTTAAAAGATGAAACACTTCATCATTATCTCCATTTGGAGACCAAGTTAACTTCTCCCAAGTCAACATGGCATCATATGCATGTCAAAGCAATCAACCCTGCAAGTTAATTACACATACATGTTCAAAAACAAGGAAATCATCAACATCCCTGTGTTCATGCATCTCATGCTCATGCATGCATTTCATCATTCAGATTTCACTTAAGCACACTGTACTTTCAAAGCTGAAATGAAATATAATGTAGATGGATCAATGGACATGCAATCTCAATCGGTTAAGTACTCTAACGGTTCCTTACCAATCCCTTTCAAAGGCACTACCTTTGTCTTCACATCAGCATCATCATGTGAATCATTCTGAGACACATCATTCATGGAATCTTCACTTCCATTTTTTCCATCTTCTCTTTCCACTTTCTTCAAAGTTTGTGGAAGCATTGTTGGATTCAGTGTCCAAAATTTTGTAGCAAGATGTCCTTGCTTATGGCAGTGAGTGCACTGCATGTGCATCATCTTGACAACATGATTTGCCATGACCAATGGACCTTTGGCTTCTTACTTCTTTTCCTTCTTTTGCTTCCTGTATGTGGCCATTCTCTTCCAACATCTAGAAACATTATGGTTATCCAAACCACAAAAGGAACATGCAATTATTTTCCCATAGATATGTGGAAATTTGTCATGCTTTGCACAATCAAAAGGAAAATGTTTATAACTAGATTTATACCTTTCTCTTTCACCTTTATTACCTTCATGAGGAGGTGAATCAAATGAAGAAGTGGCTCCCTTTGGAACACCATCAATCTCTTCAAGGTTGTTAGAATCTCCCCAACTCCTTGGTTCAAGTGTGTGCTTCTGAACACCTACATCCTGCCAATGATGTTTCAAGCTATTGCATTCCTCCTGAATACAATCTTCACACTCTGTAATGCAACTCCTTCTTGGAGCTATTTCAATGGCCTTCATGGCAGCCTTGGAACTTTCTCCATAAGCTTGTCCATAGCCAAGACCCAAATACTTAGGCCTTTCCTCAATCATTATTGGCTCAACAATACCTTGTGCATGTCTACCCAAGCCTTTTCCTTCATAGCCCATCTTGGGCATTAGCTTGGAACCTATGCCTCTAGTATTTTTTTCGAAAGAACCAATATAAGCATCCTTGAAGGAATTTGAAGACAAATTGGAATGGTTTACCTCTTCTTCCAGCTGATATTTGACTAAGGCTTCTTGGGCAAAAAAGAGCTATGTTTCCAACTCATGCATCTTCTTCAGGTTCATATTTTCAATATGAAGTTGCCTCTCCATTTCCTGCAATTTGTCAGAAAGCAATTGCTTCTCTTCTTTCATGGAATTCAACTGCTTTCTAAGCATGCTGCTCTTCCTTCCATCCTCAAACATTTCTCTCACCATATCCATCATGGTGGATAAATCTTGCTTCATGTCTTCATCAAAGAATCTTGTGAAGAGAGCAGAATTTGAAGATCCACTTGTAGAAGTTGTCATTATGTCAATGAACAAAAAAACTTCCACATCATAAATAAAGAGCCTATTTAAGAAACCTCTTGCAACAAACCTATTTTGCTTTAAGGATTGCCTTGAGGTGCTTTGGGATAGAAGAATGCCTTCAGCCCTCCTTCCTATTTGTCCTTCCTGGATTGAGCTATCAACAACTTTCCATTTACCTCTACAAACTCAGAAAATAGTCAATCTGCAAAACAAGCATACAATCAACCTCTGACTATTTAAACACATTTTAGACAAGAAATCTTTACTCTGCCAATCAAGCATTTTGATATAACCTTCCTTGAAGGTGGGTTTACTCAATCTTAAGCTTTGATACCACCTGATCCGAAATTGGGGCACTTAGGCTTCTTGTCTAGCTTACAAGAACCTCTCCCACTTCCAAAGCTTGAATATTCCCAAGTCTTATTGATTAACCAATGCAGAATTAAGAAATGCTTGAAAATATAGGTATATGCTTATATTTATTTTTGGTTATTTATGTGCTTTAAAATTGTTTGTGTATGCCGATATGTAAATACATACAATAAATACTAATTCAGCAAGAAACAAAACACACAGAACAACAATTTAATTTGGAGTTCACCCAAAACTCTTGGGCTACATCTCCTTGAGCTCTAGTCAACTCAACTAGGCTCTCTAGGATTATGGTATAAGTCACTTTTACAAGCTCTTGGCTCAACTCCTACTGTTTTAAATAGAGATAGTGGGTTCAAACACCATTTTATCCCCTCGCTCTTGAAGCTCTCGACTTTCTGGCTCTTGACTCTCGCTATGGCTCTTCGGCTCTGGCTCTAGCTCTTAGCTCTGGCTCTTGGCTCTGGCTTTTGGCTCCGGCTATAACTCTCTAGCTCTAGCTTTGGCTCTGGCTTCTTGGCACTCTGCAACCTTCAAATCTCTAACCCCAAAGGGTCCCTCAGCTGCTCTGCACAGTAGCTCTCGGACTCTCTCTCTCTCTTGGCTCTCTGCTACTACTTTCAACATTCCGCTTTCTCTCCATTGAGCTCTCTGCCTCCTTTGAGGTGAGCTTCTATATTTTTGGCTACCCCAGCCATTTCTCTGTGTGCAATCATCCTTCTATGGCTCTTTGGCTTCCCTGCGCGTTGTCTGTTTGACTTCCATCTGGCTCTCGACCTTTGCCTGCTCAAATCCTTCTTCTAGCATTAAATAATCATTGCATAACACATTCAAGGGAGGCGGCCACCTAATTTGTGATGGATGAGGGCATCGGACCTTTGAAATCCCTAAAACGGCCATTCTCTGGTTACACAGAGAAATGCCTTCAGACTCGGGACAATCCGCCAAAACACAGTCTTTCAGACTTCAAAAGTCCTTAAATCTGGTCTATACTCCTATCGGGTCCACCTGGGAGTCCTATTGCATGTCGCAAATGACTTGTCCCTTCGTATTTTAGAAATACATTAAAACTGTGAAAACACTGCAAAATTGACTTATGATGGGTTCATGTATCGTATCGCATCGGCGCATATACATGTGGCCTGCTCTGTCGCATGACCCCGACACAATATTGCAATATTGCAATCGTGCATCACATTGGCCCGGTGTTCCCATATGGCATGATTGATACCGATACCGATTGCGATCCGCCGACATCGGTGATTGGCACATCGTGTGTCACGGGGTCTCACTTTTGCCCCGTGGCATCGCCGATTGCGATGTTGCGATCGCAATAATCTTATGTTATGCCTCGATATCCTCCGGTAGCCACCACCGATTACAATTCACCAGTTGGATCTAGACCGTTGATCGGCCAAATCCGAAAGCTCTTGTTCACTATCCCTTTGACCTCTGATGGGCTCGATTTTCATTGTTTTCTCATGTTTTTGCCTCTTTCCCAAAGAACAAAAGGGGAAATTATTTTTATGATAACTCCTTCATCTGAAGTCCATTTTCGCCCATTCAAGTTGCATTGGGTTCAGAATGAGGAGATCTCTGCAATGAGACTATTTCCGAGAGAAACCTGTGATTTTCATATTCCTCTGATTTAAAAAGGATTTGTGCCATTTAGCACCTTTTACCTCTTATATGAAGTCTTTTAGACTTAGAGGTTTATCCATGATCCATTTTTGGATCAGTGTTCTAACCAGCTCCATAAAGGAGTCATATTTCAACCAAGAGGAGTCAAATTTGAATGGGATCAATGGATTCTCCAATCCCCCACTCAGATCCAATAAAATGGAGATTGATCTGGTATTCCTCCTTCCTCTACCCACTATCTAATTAACACCTAATCTTCCATAATATCCTCTGCCACCAAGAATCAATCCAATCTTTTAGAAATTATGTCTTCAACTTCAAGTCCTCTGCAACAAAACTAATCTTTTTTCAAAATAGAGTATAGGTCAATATTTTGTAAGTTGCTTACCTTTGAAGGATGGGCATCAATATTTTCTTATGGTTGTGTTTGACATGTGGTCATAGCTTGTTCTTGGTATGAATCATAAGATTCATAAACATGGTCTCCTTTACAATGAACAAGATAAGACTTGCAATGATTTACTTTTATCACAATAGTTTCCACTTCTTGACTCTTGAACAATGGTTCTTGGTGTAGTTCTATGTTTTCCTGGAGCTCAACTTTAAAAATGTCTTCAACAACATCATCGATATTGGAAATATTTTCAAAATTAAAATCTTCACAAGTATCTTCAAACAAAAAATCTTGTGAATATAAGGTCCCGCAAAATGAATTAAATGCTACATGGATCTTCAAGGAAGAAATGTTGCAATGTGATAGGGTTCTATACCAAACCCTAGCTTCTTAATAAAAAAAGAACATGAAAAGTTTCATTTTTACATCCTCATAAACAATATCCTACTACTCCATGCATTCATGAAAGCATTTAAGGTGTTGAATTGGACTTTCATCTCCATTCCCATTGAATTTTGGAAGATACTAATTCCACTCATGAAATGTAGGCACAAGATCGGGTAACCAACAATAAAAGAAAAATCCATTGGAGCAAATCTATTGTCTAAGAACGCATGAACAAACATTTGAAAAACCTAAAAATCAAATGCCCAAAGATGAAAAGAGTTGGTGAGGATTTATAAACAATATCTAATTCTTGTCACCCTCGAGGATCGGGTCAAAATTTCTTATGAAAACCAAGGGAAGATATTTCAACTCCATTCCTCGACAATGATGTCAATTGATGTTGTCTCTTGGAGATAGTTCCTGGCTGCAAGGGAACCATTGCGCAAAACATCTACACAAATTTATAGAGTCATAAATAAAAAGTGTTTGGTTGGAGCTGCACAAATTAAAATCTACGATGAACACATCTAATTCAAGAAACTTATAACTTCCAATAAAAAATCCTTCATATGAGGATTGCGAAATTTTAAATTGATAGGATGGAGACAAGAAAACTAAGAGAAATATTTTAAAAACTTGAGCAGAAGAGAATTCAAACATTAAACCTTGAGAATGAAAGTTGAATAACACAAACAACTAAGAAATTATGAATGAATTTCTAGATATACATAATGTTTGCTACAAATAGTGACATAGATAAATCTATATTTTGATCTAAGTTAATCCCATTGCTCGTACGCATTTCTCAATATATGAGAATGTAAATGAAAAAACAAACAAAAGAAGATACATACTGCAATTTTTTCTCAGAATTGTGGAATTATAATGATTTTTATTAATCTCATCCTTGAGATATTCAACACATTACATTATCACTGGAACTTCAAGCCTTCCTAAATTGCAAAAGACCTGAATTGTAAAATGAAACCTTGTCATTAGTAAACACTACCCTCTCAAATTCTTGCCTCTGTATATCATTGTTGTCAGTATATGAGCTTGGAAACCAAACATTTTATAAGATACCATATTTTCATTCTTGCCACTTTGAATAAGGAAACACCAATTCCCAAAATTGTGAGTGAAGGAAGTATAATGCACATGACCATTGTAACTAATCTCATTACATAATTGTGTTAAGCAATTATTCTCACAAAAAAACTTTTTATAGGCACACCACGAATGAAAGGGGACAAGAATCACTAACCAATAGGCTTATTGCATTCCACTCCAATGAATCTACTTAGTATCTAGTAAAAACATTTCCTTGCTAAATCTTTCCTTGAAAAACTTTGACATTTTGACCTTGCATGATTTAGCTACAACAAAATGCATACTTTATCTACCTTATCCCCAATAGTCAATTGGTTTCTCATTTAGTCGTAGTGGCTAAAAATAATAATAAATGGTGATTTTATGTTGATTATAAAGACTTAAATAAAGCTACCATCAAAGATCATTATTTTTACCATTCATTGACCAAGTCCTAGAAACCCTAGTTGGGAAGAAATATTTTTCCTTCTTGGATGGGTTTAGTGGCTATAATCAAATCAAAATAGCTTTAGAGGATCATAACAAAACTACTTTCACATGTCCTCAGCGAACATGTACCTATGAGGTATTACCCTTCGGTTTGGGTAATGCACTAGCTACATTTCAAGGAGAAATCCTTCCCATCTTTGCTGACTTAATAAATGAAAGTGTTGAAATTTATATGGATGATTTTTTATTCATGGAGATAATTTTGAAGAATATTTGGTTAGATTAGAATTTTTTCTTAAAATATGCTTAGAAACTAGCTTATTCCTTAGCAAAAAGATTTTTTTATGCTATTAACATAATTGATTTTACTGGGATGTCATATATCTACCGAAGGAATAACAATCGATTCAAATAAGATTGAAATCATTGCTGAATTACTAGTTCCATCAAATCAAAGAGAATTAAGAAGCTTCCTAGGTTATGTAGGGTATTATCATCGATTCATAGAAAAATTTAGAAAAATAACCTTGCCACTATTTACACTTCTTGTTGAAGACATTGAATTTTATTAGAATTCTGATTTCCAAATTTCTTTTGATAAGCTTAAAGAAAAACTATCCATAACACTAGTGTTAAGAGGGCCTAATTGGGCTTCACCATTTCACATCTTAAAAAATACATCTAATACAATAGTAGGGGCAGCATTAGGTCAAATGGAGAACCTTAATACTTATGCCATTTATTTTATTAGTAAAAATATAACTCTTTCTGAGTTCAATGACACTATTACTGAGAAAGAAATGTTGGTAGTTGTACATGCAGTTAATAAGTTTTGACATTATATCACTAGCTATAAAATATTTATCCATACAAACCATTCCACCATTAGGTATTTAATGAATAAACCCATTACTTTTCATAGAATAACAAGATGATTATTATTGTTGTAGGATTTCAATATCAATTTAATAGATTGTCATAGAAGGAAAAATCAAGTGGTAAAATTTTTTATAACACCTTAATAAGCCCAGTAAGATTGTTCTAGTCTCTGATAATTTTCTAGATAAACATTTATTTTCTATATCTATTAAACTCCATGGTTTGTTCATGTGACAAATTACTTTCCTTCACGAAAGTTACCACCTCATTTCACATTAAAATAAAAAAAATAATCAAACATAGTGCCAAGGGTTCTTAGATTAAAGGAAATCTCTTCTATATGAGATCTGTCTTCAGATTTAGAAAATGTGTAAGAGAAGATGAAATTTTTGAAATTTTAAATGCTTTTTGTGATGAACCTTGTCGTGGGAATTTTGAGATAATAGAAATTCCTATAAGATACTTCATCGAGGGTACTACTACTATTGGTCACCCCTTTATAAGGATACTAGGAAATATATCCAAATTTGTGATCACTATTAGCAGATGGGCCAACTTATAACCTTTGATAAAATTCCCTTACATCCACAAGTTCTCATAAAGCCTTTTGAAAAATAGGCTATAGATTTCATAGTTCCTAAAAGCACTAAGTAAAAAGGAAAAAGATACATTCTAGTATGTACCAATTATGTCACCAAGTGGGAAAAATCAAGAGAATTAGCAAGAACTTCTAAACAATTGTTGGGATGGGGTCGCCTAGGTTAGTTTTGGGGTTAAAATAACGCAAGTTTTGGTATAGTTTTTGTAAATAATGTGAAGTCTTCGAGATTTGTGGATGAAGAGCATGAAGATAAATATGAGTCAAAGGGGTTTAGCCTCTTGTTTTAAGTAAAGTTTGAGTCGGTTTTGAGATCCAACCATGGCACGTGGACCATGGCATTGTCTGAAAAAGGTTATAAATAGGTGTGTCTTAGGGAG
The DNA here is from genome assembly GCA_000404065.3 of Pinus taeda. Taxonomy (NCBI): domain Eukaryota; kingdom Viridiplantae; phylum Streptophyta; class Pinopsida; order Pinales; family Pinaceae; genus Pinus; species Pinus taeda. Next base: position 4,207 of record APFE030501036.1, on the reverse strand, counting down.
TCAAAGGAAATTAAGAATATTATGGAGAGGAAGCGATAGCGAAGAGAAGTGGGTAAGATAGAAGATAGGCTCTGTAGCTGAGTGTGCAGAGGCCTAGGTAGAGTTTGCAGTTGAGTGCGTGGACCCCTGTAGCTATGTGCACAGGGTAGTTTTGAGTCTGTAATCCTGAATTTAAGATAAATAAATGCAGTTTCCAGAGAATTCTTGCGTATTTCTGTTTATTTATGTTAATGCTATATGTTGTCGATGAATGGTGTGTTTTATGGAATATTGATTAAATGCTATACGATTCTCTTGAATAAGTGTTAATGATGTATGCAAGGCATGTTTAAGTACTTTCGTGAAGACTGTGATGAATTCTATGATGTTTATTAATAACTTAAGTAAATATGCACGAACCCTATTCTAGGATTGTTCTCTGATGCATGTAAGTAGACAAATTGGTTGTTAAAGGTCTGCAAAGACTGATTGTAGACCTTCGTGAAGGTCTGAAAATTGTTTAATGGAGTTGCAGCGATGAGCCCTAAGAGTGCACCGATCTACGCGAAGGAAGATTTGAAGAGATAAAAGACATCACACTAGTCTCTAGATGCAGAAACTTGGTTCTCGCATCCCCCCATAATGCTTCAGGTGAGACTACAGCTTGCGCTATGCAGGTTGTTTCCGAAAGGTATAGTAGTGTAGGATTTTTTTGGTTGGTGTAGCTAACTTTGAACCTAGGTTAGGACACCCGAAGCCAGCAAATGGTTCCATTGCCGGGATCAAGATCTGTTTGAAAGAGATGTGTGATGTCACATCATTGGAATCCGACCAAGAAAGAAATTGAAAAGTGGTTGGATCAAAATATTCACGAGTTTGCAGTGCAAGAAAAAAGGAACTCACGCTCGTCAAAGGAAGAGTGGTTGAATAGGTATCTGTATACAAAGATACATGAGATATTCTTTTGCACCTTTACCATTGAACTGTATGAGTGGTTAGCTAAGATAACAAATAATCAAGGAAGGTGGAAGCTCAATAGTCCTATAGTGTGGATTCGAGATTTAGTGTGATGGCTAGAAGCTTCTGAATACAAGATCATGTGGGTTGTCGACCATTGGCTCGATCAGGTTTTGGGAGGATTTGTCACAGAATTTACAGTTGATACCTCGGTCAGCTATAGCGAAGCGAAGCGACAATTTTTAAAAGGACCGCGAGGTAAGTACTTAAGGGAATTGAATACTTGGATTAAAATTTTTTTATGTGAAAAACGAGTGATGCCATTACCTTGATGTTCGGAGCTACACGAAGTGGATGACTCTTTAGAAATCATGAAGGATCAGGACCAAAATATAGTCCATTAATTGGACCTCCCTTAAAGTGACTACAAAGGGGCAGAACAGACTCCACCGCAAAGTGTTGTTCAACTACTCACTCAGGCGATTCCTTAAGTAAACCATTCATCCACTCCACCCCCGCCTCCACCTCCACTGCATACACCTTTTCCCACACCTCCACCTCCACCACCACCATTCAACATTGAGAACACAATGAAGCTATCGATTTTCAAGGTCATAAGGAGTGAAGATACAAAGCAGTTTTGGTTTGTTGCGAATGATGTGTGGATAGTGTAATATAATACTGATGAAAATATAAAGAAGGCACAGTTGGTTAGCATTCTACAGGATCACGCGCTCACTTGGTATATTAAGAATCGTTCTGATAATCCTCTTACATCGCTAGCAAAGACTAAAGCAGCTTTGAAGAAGGAGTTTAGTAAGCCTAATTCTGACTTACAGTTAGTAATTGGATTCAAAGAAATCATGATGAGGGTCACTAAGACGCATTGGGAAATAGGTCAAAGGTTGAAGTGTCAGATTCGAGAAGCCAACATGCAGCTCAAAGATAGTCAGCATTGCAAATGGTTTATAGTTTCGCTTCTGCCCCACCCAAGAATTGCTTTGTCATAACAGAAGATAGGAACGCAAGCAAAATCCTTGGAAATTGCAATGAGGTTACGTGCATCACCTATTCAGGATGCCACCTTGGGGGTAGAAAAAATCCACTCTCAGTTATAGATCCTACACCTAGAATTACAAAGTTTGAAGAAAGACAAGGAGATTAAACCAGAAGTGCGCACAGAAGCCTGGTATTTGAAGTGCAAAGGCCAGGGGCATCATAAATACCACTGTCCATTGTATGCGAATTATATTATAGGAGGGCGACCAATTCCCCTAAAGCCAAAAGCCCCAACAGGTCCGAGCGTGGGGGCTGTGCTATGGTGTGTTATTTGTCAGGTTGCTAGACCACATGCGACAAATAATTGCCATTTACTTCAAAAGTTCTTCCAGACACCTCTGCAGTTGTTCTGTAAATTCTGCAAATCTGTGGGCCACGATGAGTGCCACTTTCAAAGCTATGAGTTGATGATGGAAAGAACACCTACATATCGGATGCAAGTAGAATCTCGACCTCCATATCAGGGCATCGGAGGGGCGCATAGAGGTTATCAGTGATGAGGACGGGGTTGAGGAGGAGAAGGACCTGGTAGAGGTCGGGGTCAGATTATCTGTTACAACTGTAGACAACTAGGGCACTCATGAGAATGCCAGAATTAGACATGTCCTTCATGTCAATACTACAGCCAGTTTGACCATACTATGAATGAGTGCCCAATGATGATAGCTAAAATGCAAGAGAAGAAAGCACAACCTCAACAACCTATGCAAAACATATAGATGATGAGAGCTGAGCCCCACGAGGAGGATCAAAGCGTGAATATAGTGTTGAGAAGTGGAATAACGACTAGCGATGACAAAGGTAAATAGCCTGAAGAGGATGGATGGGTCCGCAAGGCCCCAGAGAAGGAAGTTGGTTTTGGATCTAGATCATGCTAAGGAAACTTTTATGGAAGCCAAGAAAATCTTTGTTGAGGCATCCACGTCAGGAAGCCAGGACAAGATGCAAGAAACTGGCACAGCTGCAGAAGTTGATCCCTTTGTACTCACTACATTTTTGGAGACCTGCATAAAACTGCTGCATGACAACAACGTTGTGGAGGGCCTACATCAATTAATAAATAAATGTGGCAGAAAAGAGAAAGCCCATAGATGAACACCACGTAGTCAAAAAAATTGGCAAACATAAGGCACGAACAGGGCACGAGATGAGGCTCACCGCGTAGATAGCTGATTATGAGATGGGCCAGGTCATCTTGGATCTGGGGTTTGATGTGAATGTATTACCAAAACAAACATGGGAAAGTATGGGGAGACCTGCGCTGTAGTGGTCTCCAATTCAACTTAGAATGGAGAACTAGTAGAAAATAATCCCCATGGGACAATTATATGGAGTAATAGTTGGTATAGAAGGTGCGAGCGCAATGGCTGACTTTGAGGTGATAGAAATATTTGATGATAGTAATACATACCCCACGCTCTTGAGATTGAATGAGCCATTTTTATGAATGGGGTCATCAATTTGAAGAAGAGGAAAATGTCATTTGAAATAAAATCGCTTCGAGCTGTAGTACCATTGGACCCTACAAAAGGGGCACGATATACTAAACCAGTCCACGATTATGATGAAAGTGATGATGAACTAGATCAAATCTACAAAATAACAGTGCGAGACCATGACTGGATTAATCTAACGATAGATGGGGGGATTGCATCAGATCAGGAGAGTTCCAGCACCTCTGATTCAGACGAGGAGTTATAGCATTGCCACAACCTCTTGCATGAAGTGTCTACATTGCGATGCAATATGATGATGAAGTCATCACGCTGTGTTTCGTCGAAAGTAAGGAAATTACCCTATTATGATGGTTTAACTGACGTTGATTTGTTTCTAGATGAATTTGAGCATGAAGTCCCTGAGGGTTGTTGAAATATGGCAACAAGAATATTCCAATTTAATTTTTCCTTGAATTAAATTGTGAATTAAAATCGAATTTAGTCTTAACAGCTACTTGGAAATAATTAATTAATTTATTTTAAATTAATTAGTTGGATAAATTCAAGTTAGAAGTCTTTCTGAAGTCATGCAAGAGTTATCCCCTAAATTAAGGAGATAAGATTGAGTTATAATTAGTTAACTCAGTTTACTGAGTTAAGTCCAGTTAAACTCATTCCAAATGTTTTTGGAACTAATAATGAGTTAATAGTTAGTTGATGCATGCATGCACTCAACTAGTGCTACTCTAGTTAACTGAAGATTCCCTCATCAAAAA
>APFE030501034.1:0-14496 GCA_000404065.3 Pinus taeda | reverse complement strand
ACACAATATTAAACAGGACATCATCAGCTAGACACAGTCGAATAGCACTAATCGCTCTTTCATCCATCTTGGCCCACTCACTATCTATGATGTTGTAAGGCTGTTTGGACTTGCCCAACAACGCCTTTGCCACGCCATGTTAGACAAGCAAGTCATGCATCTTCACCTTCCAGATCTCGAAATTATTCTTGCCATTAAATTTCTCAATTTCAAACCAGGCACTTTGAGTTTTCGCCATTTGTATAAAAAAAAAAAACACAATAATCTCCCAAAACAATACTTTAAATACCAGCAATTTCAAAACCAAACTGCCTATGCCTTTGTTTTTACACAACAAAAAAAAACTGACTTATTGCTGTGCAAAATTACAGTCAAAATAACTCCGCGCCAACATTAAAAATAATACCTCGGGAAAAATAATACCTCCGCGCAAAATAATACCTCCGCGCCAGCATTAAAAAATAAAAACAAACCCGATTAATAACATAACCGCTTTCAGTACTGAGCATCCACCAATGAATTACTCTCTCAAATGTTTCAGGTAATTAGTTTTGCAGAAAATATCAACACCAAATGCATTCCTTACTTGCTACGATGCCCCAAACTAAAGTAAAAAACCAGTTCTTTGACACGAATCAAAAGTTCATGCCAAAAAACAAATTTAAATTGCCCTCGAAATCCAAAATTCTAGAGGATAACAAAGAAAGACTGACAAGAAACCATAACTCGACTAGGCGATTACCAAAATACGATCAAATCCCTTCTGCGAAGAAGGCAAGCAACAATAGAAGACAATATTCATATTCTTCTCTGTTTTGGTTTGCTAGAGGTACAATCATGTGGACATGCATCGGGAAATTACTGACCAGAACTTGGAGTTAATGCGAGAACGGCTTGTTGAAATAGTGCAATTAAACATTGCCTACCTGAATCAAAAATGCAAATAAAGCAAGACAGGAAGTAGCTTCAGCTTCCCACCAAAAAAGAATCGCAGATCTCCCTTGCTTCGTTCTCCACGTGCCAACAGCAACAGCAGTGTGCACCAGCACTGTTTCAGACTATAAAATCCTCTACGCAGCAAGTTTGTAAACTCCACCAAAGGTTCTTCACCAGCGAAATCCGCATTCAACAGGCAGCACTATTCCACGCAGTCGGACATCACCCTCCAGGCAGCACTATTCCAGCGCCTTAACAGCCATACTCTAGCGCCTCGATCATCGATCAATGCACCAGGTAATACCGCACAGCGCAGCACCTCCAGGCAGCAATCGATTTGCTCACCAGCAACCAAACCAACTCCGCGCTCCACCTCCAGCAGTGCCGCTCCTCCAACGTGCTCTGATACCAATTTTTGGAGAGATGCATAGCTAAATTAAACAACAAATACACATCAGACTTAATCATGCACAGAAAACACAACTTTTAACGTGGTTCACCCAACCAATCTGGGCTACGTCCACCAAACATAGGCATCGGGAATTTATTAATCAAAATAGGAGATTACATCATGAAATCCTCACAAAACTCTCACACTCTCAGCCAACATCCGAATGAATGCATGTTATATAGCATAGAGAATCTAACAGCCTCATTAACTCACTCACATCAAATATAGGAGGCATTAATCACCTCCCAACAACCTGGAGCTAATATAGGAACTAAATTTCTATTGTTGTCACCTACAGAGATTTCTGCCTATTTCACTTCAAACAGAAAATCTCAACAGTGCGTACCCCCGACTTTTTGCCCATTGCAAAAAATTTGGGGTACGCAGGTCCCCTGTGGTAAACCTATGGGCCCCCGCGCGGGGGTTTTCAAACCTAAAAACCTCCTAAAAATAAAATTAAACCCTAAAAACAGTTTCAAATGGACAAAAATGAAGAGTAGGATGATGTGGATTACCTGGAGGAGATGGCGTTTGATTCTGACTGACAGATTTTATGTAATCTTCATGAGAAGCTTCTGGTCAAAAGCCCTTTTTTTTCACCCAAATCTCAAATGGTAAAAATGAATGATAAAAGTCCTTTTTATAAGTTTTTTGGGTAAATAAATTCTAAATTTGTTTATGTTTCACTTTAAACAGGTGTGTTTTGTGACATTTTTATCCATTTTTAAACAGGTATGAGTAATGTTTGAGTTTTTGTTCAGGATAATGGATTTTTCAGGTGAAATCGGTCATTTTCAACAAAAAACCATTAGAGTCACCTTTAAGCTCTTTTCTGACTCATAAAACATGAAAAGATTGCCGAGTTTTTCTTTTTAAGCTCGTTAAAACAGAACTAAAAAGACGGTCCTCTTACAACCTTTTTCTGACCGTAAAAACATGAAAAGATTGTTGGGATTTCGTCGTTTCAAATTTGATATTGGTCATAAAATGGCGTGTCGTTGATCGCTTTTTTACTTTTCAGATCAGAGGCACTAATTACGAAAATTACTCCTTGATCGTAAAAGATCAAGTGGTTCTCTCAAGTATTATTTTATACTTTTTCGAGCTTGGGGGACACAAATTTATGAAAAAGTCAACCCTGGAGTCTTCTTAAGTTTTTTCAGACTCTCTAAAAATGAAAAATGCCGAGTTTCTCCTATACTGGACTCGTTAAATTTCGACAGTAAAGGACCTGTTCAATTACAAACAGAAACGGACCACTCCTTCTTAGGGTTTGAATTTAAACTAAGTTGGACTCACCCGAAGGGTGAGCTTATAATCAAGCATATGTTATCCTCCTCAAGCTTGTAAAAAATAAAGAGGTACTTGCCAGAAATGGTGGGGGAAAAGAGAGAAAATGAGCCTGTTTGTCATACTTTGTAACCACTCTTGAACACGACACTTTCATTCACCTGGGTTGGGAAATCCTTTGCCTAACAGTTGATCAAACCACATTGAAAGTCTTCAGCCGGATTCTGGGTATTAACTTTGAGACAATCGTCACCAAACCATTTGTTGTGTCGTTATGTGTTCAAGAGGTCAGTGCGAATAAGCCATTCATCTGCAAAAATATCTGTCGTCCATCTTGACCATCCCTGAGTCAGTCCTTGCAACTAAATTTCCTCGAACTTGATCTATGATTTCGTGTTGTGGGCTTGCCTACGATGGATCGCTTTCTATCGACTTCAACTCTTTATCTAGAAAGATGATCTAGAAATCGCCAGTACCTTGGGATCTGCATGCCTCAATGGCAGGTTTCTCGTCTTCGACGATAGGTTACATCATTGACTTTCGATCAAAGGATTCCATGACATGTTCAACATCAACACATCTAATCACATCTCATGGATTGTACTGAGTACTTTGAGAGCCATTGTCATTATTGGTGGTTTCTCTCACACTTGTTAACAGTTTACATCATCGACTGGTAATCAAGTGGTTTCTACCATGTTCGACTTCGACACATTCAATCACATGGATAGAATCGTACTATTTCGAGGAGTAGAAATGAAGACCCTGGATCTAGTTTCCACCATCCAGGCTGCGAGGAATTTTGTATTCATTATTTTGTAGACTATTCATAAACAGATGGCTGCGTCCATACTGTGTCTACATGTGTCTATACTTATGATGTATTACAAGATCGTTCCTATATCAGAGCAGTAGTTAGTTTTCTAGTTAGTTTTGATCTGAGTATGGGAATGCCTACCTCAACGATGATATGATCTCATATATATATTTTTCACTTGAATGTTTTTACAAGTTCCAACCGGGCTCTCAGCAAGATAATCCTCGAAATGATAAAGTACTTCACTCTTCTTAAATGATAAATGAAATCCTCATCTACTATAGACTTTGCACTTTAGCGGCAAACTGTTACACAAAAACATCATCATCATGATTATTTGCAATCAGTATGGGTCTATCATCACTTATACTAGCCTCCTAAGCAAGTCTTAGACCTTAGCTCTTCATGTCAAGCTTTGCAAATGAGAGAAAGACATTGAAAATCAATATTACTCTGGTTCCGCACTTTCTCCTACTTTTACCTGCGGACCCGCACCCTTTGTTCATATTACCTGCGTACCTGTGTTAGTGTCAGCCTTTTCAGCCTTTCTTCAATGATCAAACATGCTCTTACAAAGTGATTTTAAGGTGTCAAGGTCAAATTTTGTAATTTCAATAAGTCTTCAAGCACAATTTGGTCACTAGGCATTAGGTCTAGGGTTTGTTTTCACTCTTTTAAAAATTGTCCAAATGTCGGTCCATGTCACCATTCAGCTGAGTGTACCATTATTTAGAGGGTTGTCATCATCATGTCAAGTTCCATTGGGTCATTTTACAACTTGTTCATGCTTCAGTTGTGCCTAGGTAAGGTCCATTTCCCTCTCCTAGGGTTTTGGAGGTAATTTCTCTTGGATGGTCAAATCATTAGAAAAACTTGTATCCTGACATTCATACACCTTCCCCTATCATTAATGTACCTTATTAAACACTTCCCATCACTGAGATTCCCCAAATTCCTCATTTTTCCACAAACCCTAGTCTCTTGCCACAACTTGGCAATTTTCAAGGCTAGGCCTATGTTTTGCCCTTTTGAACCCCTTCCCCTCACTTAATCTCTGAGATTCCACTTTCCCCTACTTCCTAACATCCCTCGCTACTTCCCAAAATTTCCGCAAGAATTTAGAAGCCCCTTATCCCCTTCATTTCGCTTCATTTCGACAAAATTCCTTGTTTCACACATCGGGATAAGTTTCACTCAAAAAGATGTTTCAAAGCAATCAAAGATGAATGTTGGAAAGCTGAGAGAGGTTGTTGTCCACAACAGGCCAAGGAAGAAAAAACTCCTTCATTTGTTACACAGGTTTCATGGTTTTAGAGAAATATCAAAAATACAATCGCCTCGGGAGAATTGATGCACCTCTGAAGTGACTTTGGGAAACTCAAGTTTTCTCCTAGCTTCGTTGACCAAATAACTTTCTTGATGAGTCAACGGATAACTAGACAAAGACATATTTCAAATGAGCTATCATGAGCTCAATTTTGAATTGAGGAAGGCATTCAAAAGTTGACTGCAACAGCACGCTGCCTTGAGGCAGCCTCATTTGGCACATTTTGACCAGTCTTGGGAGATTTGATTTTTGACAAGGTAAATGAAATCCAAATTGAAAAATTCTAGATTTAGTAGAAATTAGACTCAGAGACCTTTCCAATGAGCTATCCTGCGCCCAGTTGAGACACTGGGAAGGCCTCCAAACGCCTCCTACAAAATGTGCTACGTGTTGGGTCTGTGCGCTGCTCATACAAGGTGTGCGCTGCGCATATAGAGGTGCGCTGCGCATTGGGCCTCACTGGATAGTGTAAATTAACAAAGGTGTTGTGCATATAGAGGTGCATTGCGCACTAGGTTTGTGCGCTACGCACTGGGTTACAGAACTAAGAAAACTTTGTTCATGCGACCAGATCATACCAAATCCGCTCCAAAACTTGCAAGTAGGTATTTCATTGCTGCTCAGTCAATGTTTGAAGTGTGTTTCAAGATGGGAAATTTGATGTATTGGGTCTTGAAAAATGAAACCCTATGTTCATGGCAAAATCATTCCTTAAGGTTTTTCTTAAAGACATGTGGGTGGCTTGGTGAAGATTTTCCGCTTCTCCATTGGTGAAATACAGTCCCATACTCATTTGTAAAGTTTTAGCCAACATTGCAAAGGGTGTGCATTACACTTTTAACTCATTTGTCAAATTCCCTTGTGATTAAAGCAGTGACTATTTTATGCCAATCTACTTAAACAGAGCTATTACCACTATGGCTTGTTTCCTATGATGCTTTGGTACACATGTAACATGTTTAGGTTTTGAGCATACATTGAACTTTTGATTTTACTACACCTATATCAACATACATATTGTAGACATCTTGTTTTCAAAGCCATGTCAGACACAGATTCAATTTATAAGCAGGAGGTAGAGGCAAATCGAGAGTTTTGGCTTGAGAGGGTCAACATCCACTTAGAGAAGTTGTTGGCAAAGTCCAATAGAGACAAAGACATGCTCTATCACATGAAACATCACTATTGGGCTCGCATGCATGTCAACAAAGCAAAAATGAAGATTTTGAAAAGGAGGTTGAGCGAAGCACTAAAACGGTGAAACAGGTCGGATCCACTTCGAGTTTTGGCCAAAGCTTCACTAGCTGAGCATAACACATGATGGAGGATCTTCACTCCGAATTTGAGCAAATTCGGAGAATTTTTTGTCATTTTGAAATTTTTGGTCCCAAAAACTAGTTTTTCGGCCATATGAGCAGCGCGCCTGCGCGCTCACTTTTGATTGGGACACTTGTTGGAGGAAAACTTGGTATTTTTGGGTTTTTCATGGTAAGTTACGGATGCTTAGTTATTGCCGAAGTATTTCATCAAGTTTTGGATGGTCAAAAGGCCCAAAAACACCATGAAAACCACCTTACTGCCACCTTTTGCAACAGCAGGAAGTACCTCTCGGAGAATGCAATTTTGAGGGGGAAAGTGAGCTCCAAATTGGCAATTTCCACTTGGGTTGGAAATTTATCATTTTGGTCACTAGCCAGGGTCAAGCCAAGGAGATAAGTAAGTGCTCCTAACCGATACCCCAAAAGACGCCCACTCCACCAAGGGGTGCCCACAACACTCAACGCATCGAGCTTTCATTTCTCTTTGCAGCCCAGGAGGCATCCATAGAAAGAAAAACTGACTCATCAAACAAAGCACGGGCCTATATCTAGGGCTTTCCAACGAGCTATCGTGAACTCAATTTGGATGCAAGGAAGTGCTTCAAAGTCAGTCTGAAAGGTGCACTGCGCATAGAGACCACGGCGCTGTGCATAGAGGTTTTTGATCAGGTTTTCCTCCTCCAGCTCAGGAATTCAGCCAGTTTTCACCAGTTTCACTTCTTGATATGATTTTTAACCTAGCTTGATGTGATTTGATCTGTATGAGGTAGCTTGGCACCTTTTTACCTTGTTGTAGATGATTCATTCACAAATTAGCCAAAAAATTAATGTAATGAATCAGTTTCCTTCTTTTTAGAGGCAGGTTGTTTTGGTGACCTAGATTCTTGCTCCATGTTTAGAATTTTTTCAAACTTCTCCTAGAAGGAGGAGCTCGACCCCTAGAGGTTAGGGAATGAGGTTAGCTTGATCTATATATGTAAATTTTCAGTCAGTAGCAAGTGTTGGACTCTTGGGAAGATTTTGGCACACTATTGTACATATTTTTCATATTTTGGCTAAGGAAAGACCAGAGGTTTTGCAGCACCTGTTGGGATTCTTGTGGATTTCAGTTCTTGATGATGTTATCTCTCAGTTTATTGTAAGTTCATTCATGTTTAATTTATGCCATTCCCTTCTTATGCTTCTGAAACTAAATGAATGAGTAAATAAGGTTGAATTCATTGTTCACAGTGCTCTTCCTTTAAATTTGTTTAGTTTTACATGTTTTCGCCAGTTTGGAGAGGATCCATGTTCTCCCTTGCCCTCTTCAGCTCCTTGTCATTCTAATCCATCCATACCTTTGATCAAAGGCATAAAGACTACTGCCTACCTCACCCCAACTCGAAATTCTGTAAAGATCTGGCCTTTATCCCCGAAACCAAAATTATTTTTCCCATTTCTCCAACAACAAAAAAAACCTCAAAATTTTGAATCAAACTTTCCAATTTCTTTACTAGCCTAAAATCAGTATTAATTTTTAGTCATCTCAGCCCCTCTAAAAACCTTTTTCCAAGATAGACCCGGAGAGAGCCCTCTCCTGTCCTCGTAGGCTAGCTACAAGGCTAAGCTTGGTTTGATGTGGCCTTCAGTTTTCCCTTCCTCGGCCTGAGGCAGATTTGAGCGCTAACATAGTGGCAACTCCACTGGGGAAGAAGAAGTTTTCTTGTTATTGTTATTTGATTTATAGCCACAAACGGAGTCTGAAGTCACGCCAAGTAGCCTTCAAAATGCACATTTCTCTGCGAGTGCATAGTAGATAAACATTGCTTCAGTTGATCTCCGGTCTAGCTTGTAATCGTAACACTTAACTTATAAATTGCCCCGGTCCATGTATCAAGTTCAGATCTGATTGTTGATGGTGGACAATGATCAGACACTTGCAAGGCTGAAATCATTCACCTGGCGACTCTAAATCATTTTCGAGATCAAACCCAAAGACTCCACTGGAGGATGATCCCGACTAGCAAAAACATGAAAGGACAACATGGATAGATCAGGTATTCAAGTTGGAATTTCATCCAGGACATTTCATTCTTTGTCATAAATTATTTCTTCTCTTTTCCCAAGAATGTCAAGAAGGCTTTGCAAAGTATACTATGCTTAAGAAAAGATCCCAGCCTTGTAGTTGATTCTTTCCCTTTGAAGATTGTGAATACCAAAGATTTGCATACCTTTGAGCTTGATCAAGACCTTTCTTCTAAATTTTGTGATGACCATCTTAAAATTGATGAATCTCAAGAGACCAAGACTGATTCTATACATGTTGTACATACCCCTACACCTTGTAAAATTCCATATCGGTATAAACCTCTTGTTTTACCTTCTGTTCTCCATGCTTTCCCCAAAAATTATGATCTATACTTGCCAAGGTTTGCCGGTTAATGTAAGAATGTCAACGCTGAGAAACATGTGCAGAATTTTGAGTATTTTCTAGATCTTTTTGAAGTTGATGAAGAAGATGTCAGTATAAGGCTTTTTGCTCTTTCTTTGCAAGGCAAAGCGAAGAGTTGGTTCAAAACCCTGCCTGATGTGAGCATCTCATATTTCCGGCAGTTCGTCAAAGTTTTTCTCGACAGGTGGATGATTGGGCAGAACCTTTTCTTGATTATAGAAGAGTATAACCAGTTGAAAAGATTTCCAGGGGAGATAGTACAACAGTTTTCAGCCAGATTTAACCAAGTTTATTATTCAATGCCAGTTGAGATAAGGCCTACTCCTAGATCTGCTCTCTTGCACTATCCGGGTGCCTTTGATCTGGAGATGGAGTTTCAGCTGAGAGAAAGGGATATTGCAACGCTTCATGAGATGCAAAACAGTGCAGTAAATGTAGAGGTGCATCTACTGATCCGACGGGCAAGGTTGAAAGAAGAAGAGATGAAAAACATAGATTCAGTCGAATCAACATCTCTAGAGGTGAAACTTGACATTTTGGTAAGTGCAATGGAAAATATGATGGACAAGATCAATGCAAGGAATGATTATGATATTCAAGCTCATGGCTTGCTGATTGAAAAAGAACAAGTTGCTGCTCCAAAACATTTTGTTTCTTATCTTAGTTGTCATAGATCTGATAATGATTTTTTTCTAGATCACCTTGGCGGAGAAAGAACTGTTGATATGACCTGCATGCTTGATGATATGTTTTATACCGATGATTTGCCTCAGTTTGATCGGTATGATGATGATGATGTTCTCCAAATTGAAGCTAATCTTACAAACAAATCAACAGCTAGTTTATGCGAGGAGGAAGTTCACTTTCAACAGCTCAAATATAGTGATCAACCGATGCATATCAGCTATGACAATGATGAGGAAAGTGCATCAAAGTTTGAAGTAAGTGAAGGATCTTTTCCTTTTTGCTTTGATTTGTTTCAGTTCATCATAGATAACTACCATGCAATCAGAAATAAGATGTCAACAAGTTTTGATCTGGACCATCTTGAAGGCAATAAAAACCTTGTTCAAGACTTCTCATATTCAACTTTGCAGCCCCCAAATGCCATTGATTTTCAAGTTGCATATGACGGCATGGAAGCTGACACATATGATCAAATGATACAAGAAGTTTCTCTTCCTTTCTATTTTGAATCATTTCAGCTTTTGAAGGGAAATTTGGATAGTACATCTTCAGTAAAGAATGAGCAACATGTAGGCAATCTTGTAATCACATTGGAACCAATATAAAATGGGTTGCTGCAGTATTTTCAAGTTTTTCATGATCCAATAGCTGAAGTTTTGGCTGAGGTTTGCAGTCAAAGTCTCTCTCCATTGACTATATGTGAGCTTGAAACGTATATTCATACAAACTTGATCCGGCAGCCGGTTTCTTTGTCATTTTCAGCAGAGGTCCCGTCACAAGGCTCAGATCAAAGTTTGCATTCATGGTATGAGGAAAAGAGAAGTAATCCATTGGATGAGCTAAGTTCCAGTGTGCTTGAATTTCAAGATCCTTATGCAGTGTTTTTGGAGGCGGATAGAGAATTCATATCATTCAACGGATCTGTTTCTAAGTTATCATGGGAGTTGCCTTTTAGTAGTTCTCTCTTATTGTTCATAAGTAAGCACTTGCGGAAAATTCGAACATCAAATGGCATACTTAGTTGGTTGCACTGGTTGTTTCATTTCACTTGATCAGGTGATGAATGAAACTGTTAGAGTAGGTTGTGATGAATAAGCTCCCCTTTGAGCATCATTTTCAGTTTGTCGGTTGTGTTTAAGTATCGCGTCAGTTTTTAGTTGAGTCATGGGTCATTCGTGAATCAATTTTCAGTCTTGTTGTTAAGTTAATTTTTCTAGGTTTTCAATCATGCATTTCAGCTTGAGTTTTTGACTCCATTGCCCAATGGATGAAAGGCACTGTCTAGCTCTTCCAGAAATCTGTCGTTCTTGGGTACCTTCCAAGGAGCTACCATCCCCATTGGAGCCAATGTTAGTGTTAGCCTTTGCACCTTCCTTCAGTGATCAAACATGCTCTTACAAAGTGATTTTAAGGTGTCAAGGTAAAATTTGTCACTTCAATAAGCTTTCACGCAAAATTTGGTCACTAGGCATTAGGTCTAGATTTGTTTTTACTCTTTTTCAAAATTGTCCAAATGTCGGTCCATGTCACCATTCAGCTGAGTGTACCATTATTTAGAGGGTTTTCATCATCATGTCAAGTTCCATTGGGTCATTTTACAGCTTGTTCATGCTTCAGTTGTGCCTAGGTAAGGTCCATTTCCCTCTCCTAGGGTTTTGGAGGTAATTTCTCTTGGATGGTCAAATCATTAGAAAAAATTGTATCCTGATGTTCATACACCTTCCCCTATCATTAATGTACCTTATTAGACACTTCCCATCACTGGGATTCCCCAAATTCCTCATTTTTGCACAAACCCTAGTCTCTTGCCACAACTTGGCAATTTTCTAGGCTACGCCTGTGTTTTGCCCTTTTGAACCCCTTCCCCTCACTCAATAACTGAGATTCCACTTTCCCCTGCTTCCTAGCATCCCCCCTACTTCCCAAAATTTCCTCAAGAATTTAGAAGCCCCTTATCCCCTTCATTTCGCTTCATTTCGACAAAATTCCTTGTTTCACACATCGAGATAAGTTTCACTCAAAAAGATGTTTTAGAGCAATCAAAGATGAATTTTGGAAAATTGAGAGATTTTTTTTGTCCACAATAGGCCAGGGAAGAAAAACCTCCTTCACTTTTTACACCGGTGTCATGGTTTTAGAGAAATGTCAAAAATACAATCGCCTCGGGAGAATTGATGCACCTTTGAAGTGACTTTGGGAAACTCAAGTTTTCTCCTAGCTTGCTTGGCCAAATAACTTTCTTGATTAGTCAAAAAATAACTAGACAAAGACATCTTTCCAATGAGCTATCATGAGCTCAATTTGGAATTGAGGAAGGCATTCAAAAGTTAACTACAACAGCACTCTGCCCTAAGGCAGCCTCATTTGGCACATTTTGACCAGTCTTGGGAGATTTGACTTTTGACAAGGTAAATGAACTCCAAATTAAAAAATTCTAGTTGTATAGAAGTTAGACTCAGAGACCTTTCCAGCGAGCTATCCTGTGCCTAATTTTGACATCGGGAAGCCCTCCAAACGCCTCTTACAAAATGCGCTACGCGTTGGGTTTGTGCGCTGCTCATACAAGGTGGCACTGCGCATATAGAGGTGCCTTGCACATTGGGCCTCACTGGCTAGTGTAAATTAACAAAGGTGTTGCGCATATACAGGTGCGATGCGCGTTGGGTTTGTGCGCTGCACACTGGGTTACAGCACCAAGAAAACTTTGTTCATGCGACCAGATCATACCAAATCCACTCCAAAACTTGCGAGTAGGTATTTCATTGTTGCTCAGTCAATGTTTGAAGTGTGTTTCAAGATGGGAAATTTGATGTATTGGGTCTTGAAAAATGAAACCCTATGTTCATGGAAAAATCATTCCTTAAGGTTTTTTTTAAAGACATGTGGGTGGCTTGGTGAATATTTTCCCATTCTGCATTGGTGAAATACAGTCCCATACTCATTTGTAAAGTTTTAGCCAACATTGCAAATGGTGCACATTACACTTTTTGCCCATTTGTCAAATTCCCTTGTGATTAAAGCGGTGACTAATTTATGCCAATCTACTTAAACGGAGCTATTACTACTGTGGCTTGTTTCCTATGATGCTTTGGTACACATGTAACATGTTTAGGTTTTGAGCATACATTGAACTTTTGATTTCACTACACCTATATCAACATACATATTGCAGACATCTTGTTTTCAAAGCCATGTCAGACACAGATTCAGTTTATAAGCAGGAGGTAGAGGCTAACTGAGAGTTTTAGCTTAAGAGGGTCAAGATCCACTTAGAGAAGTTGCTGGCAAAGGCCAATAGAGACAAAGACATGCTCTATTACATGAAACATCACTATTAGGCTCGCATGCATGTCAACAAAGCAAAAATGAAGATTTTGAAAAGGAGGTTAACCAAGCACTAAAACGGCGAAAGAGGTCAGATCCACTTTGAGTTTTGGCTGAAGCTTCACTGGCTAAGTACAACACATTATGGAGGGTCTTCGCTCCGAATTTGAGCAAATTTGGAGAAATTTTTGTCATTTTGAAATTTTTGGTCCCAAAAACAGGTTTTTCGGCTATATGAGCAGCGCGCTTGCGCGCTCGCTTTTGATTGGGACACTTGCTGGAGGAAAACTTGGTATTTTTGGGTTTTTCATGGTAAGTTACACATGCTCAGTTATTTCCGAAGAATTTCATCAAGTTCTGGATGGTCAAAAGGCCCAAAAACACCATGAAAACCACCTTACTACCACCTTTTGCAACAACATGAAGTACCTCTGGGAGAATGCAATTTTGAGGGGGAAAGTGAGCTCCAAATTGGGAACTTCTACTTGGGTTGGAAGGTAGACATCTAGGGCTTTCCAACGAGCTATCATGAGCTCAATTTGGATGTCGGGGAGTGCTTCAAAATTAGTCTAAAAGGTGCGTTGCACGTAGAGACCACGGCGCTGCGCATAGAGGTTTTTTATCAGGTTTTCCTCCTCCAACTCAGGAATTCGGCCAGTTTTCACCAGTTTCACTTCTTGATATGATTTTTAACCCAAATTGATGTAATTTGATGTGTATGAGGTAAATTGGCACCTTTTTACCTTGTTCTGGATGATTCATTCACAAATTAGCCAAAAAATTAATGTAATGAATCAGTTTCCTTCTTTTTAGAGGCAGGTTGTTTTGGTCACCTAGATTCTTGCTCCATGTTTAGAATTTGTTCAAACTACTCCTAGAAGGAGGAGCTCGACCCCTAGATGTTAGGGAATGAGGTTAGCTTGATCTATATATGTAAATTTTCAGTCAATAGCAAGTGTTGGACTCTTGGGAAGATTTTGGCACACTATTGTACATATTTTTCATATTTTGGCTTAGGAAAGATTAGAGGTTTTGCAGCACCTGTTGGGATTCTTGTGGATTTCAGTTCTTGATGATGTTATATCTCATTTTATTGTAAGTTCATTCATGTTTAATGTATTCCATTCCCTTCTTATGCTTCTGAAACTAAATGAATGAGTAACTAAGGTTGAATTCATTGTTCACAGTGCTCTTCCTTTAAATTTGTTTAGTTTTACATGTTTTCGCTAGTTTGGAGAGGATCCATGTTCTCCCTTGCCCTCTTCAGCTCATTGTCGTTCTAATCCATCCATACCTTTGATCAAAGGCATCAAGACTACTGCCTACCTCGCCCCAACTCAAAATTCCGCAAAGATCTGGTCTTATCCCCGAAACCAAAATTATTTTTCCCATTTCTCCAACAACAACAAAAAAACCTCAAAATTTTAAATCAAACTTTCCAATTTCTTTACTAACCTAAAATCAGTATTAATTTTGAGTCATCTCAACCCCTCTAAAACCCTTTTGCCAAGATAGACCTAGAGAGAGCCCTCTCCTATCCTCGTAGGGCTAGCTACGAGGCTAATCTTGGTTTGATGTGGCCTTGAGTTTTTCCTTCCTCAGCCTGAGGCAGATTTGAGCGCTAACAACCTGCACACTCTGTCTGTAAAGGGGTGGGTGCGTGCCCTTGTAAAAGTAAAAAAGGTGCAAGTTTATCCTAAAAAGCTCACTTTTGGGTTAATTCTAGATGTTTCTATAAGGATTTTGACGTGGATTGTTTGCTCCATGGTGGTTCATGCATCCCAAAAGAGAAGGAGCTAATCCCTTGATAGGAGGAGCTATCCCTTTGAAGGAGGGATTTATCCCTTTGAAGGAGGACCTAGTAACTTCCCTCCATTGCACTATAAATTAGGGCATTGGGTCAGTTGCTAGAGA
>APFE030501033.1:43589-74022 GCA_000404065.3 Pinus taeda | reverse complement strand
TATGGCACTTTCCAGAGAAATTTATTGTTCCTCCATTTGCAATCATCACTTGACACTCTGGTGCTGGATATAGGAAGAAATTCAATTCTTTTGCTACCTTACAATGAATAAAATTGTGGATTCTTCCTGAATCAATCAACACTATTACCTTTTCCTTCTTGATTTTTCCTTCTATCTTGATGGTTTGAGGAGTGGTAATTCCTACCAATGTATTACAAGGTATGGTTGGATTCATTTGTTCTTCATCTAGGCTTTGTTCCTGGAGTATATGCTCTTCTTTTGACTTTTCTTTCTCCTTTTCTTCTTCCTCTTTTCAATCTATGTAGAATAATTTCCTCTCAGCACACTTATGACCTTTAGTGTATTTGCTATCACAACTGTAACAAAGCCTTTTTTGCTCTTTTTTCTTCCAATTGTTGTGGTGTCAACCTTATATGTTGTGGAAGACTAGGGAAAACACTTCCATATTTATAGTTGTGAGTGGTATGCTTCTTGGTTGCCATAATTTTGCTTTCCATTTTTTTGGCTAACCTGAATGCCTTCTCTAATGAATTAGGTTCCCAAAGGTGAACATCATGTTGGATATTAATCCTTTAAAGTCCCTATGAACACATCAATCCTATGCTCCTCTGGAATATTTTTTACCCTTATGTTCAATTTTTGGAACTCCTCAATGTGCTCCATTATTGAACCCTTTTGTTTGAGACTTATCAATTGGGTAAAAAAAGTGTTGCTTTTTGTATCCTCATAATGTGCTATCAATTCTTCCGTAAAAATTGCCCAAGTGATAAATTGTTTACGAGAGCAAAGCCATTGATACCATACAAACTGATTTGGTTCCAAATATAAAGTTGCCAAACGTACCTTTTGTGTGTTTTGCACATTATTGAGATTGAAAAATTGATCCATCTGTAATATCCATGTTGCGGGATCCTTGCCATCAAACTTCCTCATATCGATTTTTGGAATATGGTGAGTCTTCGATCCAACATTAGAGTCTATGGAATCATGATTAACATTTCTTTTGTTCTCATCATGAGTTTCCTTTAGTACCTTTTCAACATCAGTGACCATTCCTTGTAGCAACTTATTCATATTTATTTTCAATTCTTCCATCTTATCATCCATGCCATCAATTTTAGCATCCATGCCATTCATCTTAGCTTCCATGCCATCCATCTTAGTTTCTACGCCCTTCTTTAAATAATCCATCTTAGCTTCTACACCTTTCTTTCAACCATCCATCTTAGCTTCTACATCTTTCCTTAAACCATCCATCTTAGATTCTGTTGCTTTTTGTGCAAGTGACACTTGTTGCACTTGTTCTTGTAGTTTTGATATATCATGTAGCATTTCTTCCTCTTCTTCAAGAGTCATGCTAGAGCTTTCAGGTTTCTTACTAGGTGTTTGCATTTTCTTTCGTCAGGGCATTAGTTACTGATAATAATGCTCTACTATGCCCTTTGAATTCCTTCAAAATAAATTTCAAACCAATCTCAAGCAAAAATTTAAGAGAATCTACACACCTTTTTTCACTTTGTAGGAGCTCGATATTCCCTCTGATGTATCTTTGTACATTTAAATCATCCAGTTCTAAAATTGTGACTTACAGTAGCCCTCTGTCTCCTCTTTCCAATGCCACGTATCTGATCCAAATTGGATTCTCCAAGGAAGAGTTATGTGAAATCTCCCACAGTGACCTGATTATGGACTAGTTCAGTAGGGCGAACTTGTACAATGTGCCACGAGTCTCTTTTTCATCTTTTGGCTCTAAAAGATATTTACAAGAAACTAAAGTTTTTCCTCTTTCTACATTTTCTTACGAAATTTCAATCCAATTCTCAGAGAAAAAGTTATGATGATTTTCCCCAGGTCACCTGTTTGGAATGTAATTCAGGAGTCTCCAAAAAGACCAACTTCCTCAGATCCTATCTCCGCCAATATAGTGCAAAACGCTCTGAAATTCAGACCCAATATTTAGTATGATGTCTTCTCAAATGAGTTTTTTTGTTGGCTTCTGAAATGTCTCAGAAGAAAATTTATTGTGAAAATTCCACGATAAGTCGTTTGGAGCAGCGAAACCCTAGAATCTAAAGCTCTGATACCAAATGTTAGGAACCAGCTCAAGAAAAGATAGAAAAGATAGATCAACGCCTTAGAATTCAGCCTCTTCAAGGGGAAACCTCCTTTACATTACATAAATGAAAAATTCTTGGATGATACAAATGAAAAAACCTCCTTTCTATATATAGGAGTCTAAGGAGTCACAATATAACCCAGTCGACCTAACAATAATAATATAAAGCCGCAAAAATAACAATAGAGGGATTCTATGGGGCACAATAATAACAATATGGGGGCAATAGGGGCACAAAAATATTAATAAGGGGACAACTACAATAGTAATGGGGTAATCACTAGCGTTGTCGAGGTAAATCCCCTCTGCGAACAGAGGCGATCCCTACTAGCCCAAATGGGGTCTAGCAACAATCAAACAACCGCTAACATGGAGGTTCCTAATTGCAAATAAAATATTGATTATGAGAGCCTACCTAGATCCAACGTTAGTACTTGTAGAAGAGTCGTCGCTCCTGTTCCTTTGCTCCGGCTGGTCACGATCCCCACGATCCTCATCAACGGACACCTGTACATGCAAAGAATGACACAAATACAAGCATAAAATCCAATAGATGCAACTATATATCAGTCAGAAAGGATATAAATCAATCATCATTATAAAGACAATAAGAGTGGAACCATAATGATAGTCATCTATTATTATTGATAAACAAAGAAGAATACAACCATAGTTCTGACGTCAAATCCTCCTTTGGCTGGGTGATCAACAGCACATGCCTTACAAAGCTTGTTGGGAATGGGTAACAAGCCTCTCTCTCCTTGTTTACTTGGAAAAGTATCTCCTCACTTTAGATTTAACCTTATAGGAATGAAGAAGGCTTCTTGTAGCATGAGCTTAGCAATTCTTAGACTTTGGGACTTAGAATTTGGAACTTGGAGAGTAGAACTACTAACTAGCTTGTCAAAGGAAAAAGGACAAGATTTTATAGATAGAGGAGAAGGAGTTAGGATCATCCACAAGATTCATGGGATTGGCTTTATCACTAAGAAGCTCCCATGAGAGGTGGAGAACTGCTTCCCTTCTATGGAGATTCGAAGCCCAACTGGACTAACTCAAGATGGAATCAGTTCATGAATAGGTTAGGAAGAACCTTCGTAAGTTTTTTTGTTAAAAACTTTACCCAACAGGACTGGCGCGAGTGCGACTCTGAGACAGAGCGCTAGCTGGCGCGCCCTCTTTGGAGGATTTCCCCCATTGGCGCAAGTGATACACGGTGGAACCGCGCCAATGAAAAAAGGGCTATCTTTATGGGTATTTTGCAGAAGGTGTCTTCAGCGCATATGAAGTACATACTCAAGGGGATACAATGCAAGTGTTTTCAGGTTATGTCACTTCTCACAGGTCCCGGAATAAGTCCTCCAATGTGCGGGAAAAGGGGTAATAGGGACGGTGACAAATTACTGTGTAACAGATGCCCCCTAAAGCATGAGGCCCGAGAGAGAGAGGGGTTAAATGCTTTACAAGAACATGGCCAACTAAAAACACTGCCGTCGGAGAACCTGCATAAGAAGTACAACTGATATCTCAAGTACATGATGTCTATGGTATTGGCGCAGCCATCCATAGTAGAGTACATAAAAATATAGATCCAAGGTATGGGCACAGCCATCCAGTAAGGATCGATAAGTAGACTCAGGCATGGTCGCAACCATCTAGTGAATGAGTCATGTAATGATCACAAAATTGCAGCCTAGATCTCAACAGACAAAATCCAGGGTCTTGCGCTCCATCTCAACCTGAACAAAGTACAAGTTCAAGCATGCGAATATGGGAGTCAAAGTCGAACATGCAAGAGCATCGTCTGATTACCAGTCAATGATGAAAATTGTTAACAGACGTGAGAGGTACCACCAATAATGACAATGGTCATCAAGGTACTATAGGTACAATATACGGCATGCGAATCAGTGAGCCAACGTCGAACACTCATAGAATCATTCGATCGGGGCCAATAATGAAAACCTCACGTCGAACACGAAGAACCTGCCATTGAGGCATGCAGGCTCCAAGGCACCTGAAGGGAGTCTCTAAGTCAACTTCCTGGATAATGAGTTGAAGTCGACAGGAAGTAACCTTTATCGAAGGTGGGCCATAATGTTTCCCACATCATCGACACGAGACAGAGAAGGATAAGATATTTTGTGTGAGGCATCAGAGGGAGGTTGAGTATTCTACAGAGGTCAACTTCTCTTGAACATATTGGTGGCACAATAGTGGACTTGGCAGTATTTGACATCAAATGATCAAGGGTCATGGTGACAGGGCAATGAGCAGATGAGAGGTCAAACAGGATAACCCAAACCCACGGAGGTAAGTGTAAAAACAAGATGAGATGTCCCCACCCAGACACAAATGCAGACAAGCGCCATGTTCAAGAGCGACATACTGCCGATGCGACAATAATTTTGGTTCCATTTTCCCCACCATTTCTGGAGAGTACCCCGATTATTTTTTGATGACAAGCTTGACGGGGATAACATATGCTTGAAGGGCATCATTTCGACAGAATCCAATGTCATTAAGTTTTAACGAGTCTGACAAAGGAAGATCTCGACGTCTTTTCATTTTTAGAGATTTTGAAAAGACAACGGAAAAGTAAACTCCAGGGGTGTCCTTTTTCGTAAAGAAAAGTATAAAACAATGCTCGAAAGAACCGTCCGATCGTTATGACCGAGGAGTACTTTTCACAAGTAGTGATTTTGATCTGAAAAAGTTAAAAACTGATTGAAATCATGTCGCTTCGTAACCATTAACGAACTTGAAATGACAAGGGTCTGACAATCTTTTTGTTTTTATACGGTCGGAAAAGGGTTTAAAGACGACCGCCTCTCATTTACATTTAACGAGTTGAGAGGAACAACTCGGTATTCTTTTCACGTTTAGAGAGTCAGAAAAGAGAAAAAAGATGACTCCAGAGTGACCTTTTCGTGTATTTACCGAGTCCGAAGAATGTATAAAATACAACTCATTTCATCGCCTAAGCCGCACAAACACCTGTCGTTGCACAAAACCGTCGTAAAATCCATTTTCGACACAAATATACATTAAAATATCCATAAAATGACTTTTAAAACCTATTGAGGGTAAAAAAGCTATAAAATAGGTGAAAATGGTAAAAACAAGAAATTATTTTTCACTTTTACCTCTTGAGAGTGACATTAGGGCTTTTGGTGTGCGATCTTCAGGCGATGATTGTGACAAATCAAGGTGACCATTCAGAGCGTCGTCAGTGCCAGGTAAGAGGCCTCTTCCCCCATTCCATTTTTGTCCATTTTAAATTTGTTTTAGGTTATTTTATCATCCTCTATTGAGGGGAATTCAAAAATTAGGGTTGCGCTCATTGGCGCGGGTTTCGGGCACGGACCCACGCCAATGGGGCAATTTTCCCTAAAGGCTCACGCCCATGGGTGCGACTGTTTTAGAAACAGCCATGCCAACGATCGTGCACTTTCTTTCAAATTTTAACAATTTTAAAGCAAATTTCACTGCATTTTAATTTTCTCAAGGATATAATTTAATGTTTTGGCCTTGTGATTGCAGGAAAATATGCAAAAATGGTACTAGTATGGAAAGAAAGAGAACACGACCAAGTAGACACATTGGATTTAGCAAATAACGACTACATGGAAGCTCTTTGAGCTTGCAGGCTCAAGAAATACTCCCTCCTGAGCTCAGCCAGAGCTCTTGCAATATTTGATCAACTTATGGGATGAATAAGATCAAGTGTTCCGGATACAGGACCAAGTACTGGAATTAGATGTATCTGATGTCTATTTCCTCACTAGACTATCGCGTAGAGGGTCGGTGCCCTGATTGATTGGTAACAGGCCATCCGGGGAGAAGATGGAGGATGTGAAGGCTCGAGCTTGTCCAGGGGCAAGATATGGGTCGGGCAGGTCAAAATTGGATATCCCCACTATTCAGTACCTAACACTCAGAGCTCTATTATTCACC
Source organism: Pinus taeda (assembly GCA_000404065.3). Taxonomy (NCBI): domain Eukaryota; kingdom Viridiplantae; phylum Streptophyta; class Pinopsida; order Pinales; family Pinaceae; genus Pinus; species Pinus taeda. The sequence goes on along the minus strand of APFE030501033.1, from coordinate 67,928 downwards.
ATCACACAAGCTGCGAGGGCACAGGCGCCCTAGGAAGCCACGAAGAATCACTTGATACTGGCGACAGAGTGTCTTAACCCGACGGTCTTCAATTGGGTGTCAACAGTGACGACCAATATGAAGAGGCAGCTAACAAAGGCCAAGTGCGGCAAGCTACAATAGTTCGCGTATGGATCCATCTTGGTGATGTTCTTCTTGGAACGTGTGCCAATCTTCCAAGGCCAAGGGGCCTTTGTTCCTGACTCGGCACCTCGAGAGCCGAGGATGGCTCATTGGGCGGCACTGATGCTGAGAGGGGGAGGCGGTCAACAGATGTCATTCAAACCTAAGTTTTTTGGGTGGCTTCGTTGCCAATTGATCGTAGTGGAGGACTGGCTGTATGCAGGGACAGACTTCACCGGCGACCCTGACCTCCCACTGCCAGAGGGAGAGGACTGGGACGAGGAGATAGGTATGACCTCGTTTTTTATTTTGTGTTTTTATGATTTTTTTGTTAATACATGCTTGTTCTAATAACATTTATACGCATATGCAGATGTTGGCCTAGAGCGTCCAGCTGGCATGTCTCCCATTATGAGGAGACACTAGGCTACAGTAGCAGATCCTCAGGAGGAGGGTGGTGACAGAGGAGAGCTCATTCAGAACCTCGAGGCTATCACTCGAGCGATTCTGGATTACGCTCTACTAGCGGATGTCCCGCTAGTGTACCAGAGGCACATGGTGGGGGTGTCGACTCACACCCACTGACTCCTGAGATGTTTAGTGCGAGCGGTGATGTGCTACCATGAGCACCACCAGGACTAGATATCTAGGCTTTCTTTTTTATGCATATTCTTTTAGAGACATGTTGTCTCCTGATGTACTAAGACAAACATGTATTATTTTTTTATGATGCACGCGGTGCAAACATTTGGACACACACACACACACACACACACACAGAGATATATATATATATATATATTATATATATATATATGTTTTATGGTTTATTGTGTTTTATGCTTCTTATGTTATTTTGAATTACATGTTATGCAAATGCTTGTCCAACACATAATTAGCTAATGGATCAGTTAACGTATTAAATTGTCTTGGAATATGTTGATAAGTAATGAAATCGAAATCCCTTTCTAACAATTTAACACGTAAATACAACCTTAAAATCCGATGGTATCTGACAGAATAACGCCCGTTGAGCTGGTGGACGACAAGATGAGAGTCCAAGTTCACAACCAATGTTTGAATACCGAGGTTAATCGCCTCAGCTAGCAATTCAATCACAGCACTATAATCAGTAACATTGTTCGTGGTACAACCTAGACAAACCCCTTGAAGGTCTACTAACTCACCATGAGAATCGTAGATCACTCATGCCGCAGAGGACAAGTTGCGTGTACTGCGAGAGGCACCATCAGCGAAACCAACGTAAGGTGAACCAGACATCTGTCCAAGAAGCAAAAAGACACAATAAGCGGAAATCACGCCGACACACCAAGACAAAACATGAAAAAATGCACACACAACACACTTGCTGAAAGCACACGTATGTAGAAAAATTAGAGTGCACACATGATACTTGTTCAAGTCAAGCCCATTTCAGGACTTTCCATATTACACCGCTACGTGACTGGCCTAGATAGTGTAGGCATTGTCTTGGCCCGTTTTGTAAAATGATCAACGGCATCGATGATCTGCCCATGCCCCCCGCCTGAGCGAGGGTTACAAGCTAGAGGATCAATGTCCCCTTTTGCAAAGGGGCTGAGGGTGGAAACAATGTGCAATGGGGGATCAGAACGAGTAGAAACCAAACTGAGAGAAGCCAGGTTCGGAGGTGGAAGTGAAAAGACACCCATGAGGGCAGGGTCTTTGAAGACCCCAACTCCCACATTCTCTAAGGGAATGGAGGTATGCTCCACAAAAGGCACATTGCCTTAAGAAGAAGAAGCGAAGAAGGAGAGCTGGTCTACCGTGACAATTTTCCCCTGATGAGGGAAATGAATGACACGAAAGAGGGATGAAGCCATGGCATGCATGGAGTATGTCCAACTCCGGCCCAAAAGGAGGTTGTAAGTAATATTAGCATTGACAACTTCAACTTCCACCTCAACGATCTTCCCTTCCAAAGTAATGGGCAATCGTTGGAGAATACCGTAAGGGCGAGATTCTCTCCCGTAAAAGGCTTCCAGTGTCTTTGGGGACTGACTCAAAGTCGGGGACCCAATAGCCTTCCAACAAGCAACAGACATAATGCAAGTTGAGGCGCCTTCATCAATAAATATACGATGAATCATTTTCGAATTGATGATGGCCTGAATGAGGAAGGAAATCTGGTGAGGCAGTCTTAGTACATGGCTGTCGAGATCAAATGTGATCAAATCTGAGTCGGCCTAGTCGATGCCACCGATGGCCAATAGAAAGGACTTCCTCTGGGGGGGTCAGCTCTAGAGAACTTCTAAAGCAGACATAGCTGACGGAGCCTGAGCTAAGTCCTCAAGGATGTTGTAGTGCTGGGCAGCACGAGAATTTGGGTTGTAAGACGATCTCCAGAGTACACCTTTAGGAGGGGGTCGAATGGGCGTCTCAGTGCTAGGTCTCTCCATATGCAGCAAACTAGAACTAGATGGAGGAGCGCTTGAGGGGACCTCAGTTTCCTTCCCGGCGGATGACAGATATTCCTTTGCTCGAGTCGTAATATGAACGGGAATCATTCCAGCCATGAACACTTGGGAACCAAAGGGAGAAGAAGACGAGCATGGGTCTGCCACCATTTGCATTTATTGTGAGGGGAAAGGTTCTTTCAGAACTGTAGGAATCCTAGGAGCACCTTTCAATAAACGACTAACTTCGGACTGCCTTGGGCAGTCTTTGGTATAGTGGTCCTCGTCACAGATAAGACAAGGATACTTCGGTTTATGTTGGGCTCCTTCCTCGGGTGGAGGTTTAGGGGAGTCATGTTTCGGTTGATCAGATTTATTCTTCGCTTTCACCTTTTTCTTTCCTTTCGAGGCTTTATCCACTGTGGTGGACTAGATGGTATTGACCGCGGAAGTGTTTCCGGAATTAGACACACCCTGAGAAGTGTTTTCATTTGAAGCATTCGATTTTTTCTTCCCAGGGTTCGTGGATGATTTCTTTGACGATGGATTTACAGTGCCAATAACATCGTCAACAGATGGCTTTGGTAGAGCTTTGGATGTTCCGGGCCTTGAGGCATCAGGCAAATACTCATATAAGGTACCTGACTGAGAATAAACTAAGTCGAGGTACTAAGCATGCACGATAGCCTACTATTTAGTTACATAAGCTCCCATAGCAATGTCTCATGCGATTTTAGGGACAAAGGAGGTCATAAACCAATCGGTTAGGAGCTGATCAGGAATCTAGAACTTGATCAAACAACAACGCCATCTCCATTCATGTATATGATCGGATATGTGCATGGTCGTGCCCTATTTGAGAGATGTGAGGACATGCGTTCCTGTCTCATACCGAATGGGCAACTGAAAATGAGTTAGAAATTCCATTGCCAACGAGTTGAAATCTTGAAAGGATCCACGAGTCAACTCAATGTACCACTTAGCAGCTGAGTCGGTGAGAGTGCTTTGGAACAGGCGGAGCTGGATTGAACCTTCAAGCCATGAATTTGACGAACACCAGAGGTGGTAAGTCATAACGTGGGATTGAGGATCTTCTCCAGCTTTACCGTCAAATTTGGGACGATCACCGGGTATCTTGGTTGGAACTGGTGGCCAGAATGGATTACGAAGAATAGGATCATTAGTTAATTTGGATACATCCAGCAGTTCCAATGTTGCTAATAATGGTAACTGAGGATTGAAGGACATCTGTGATTGTGGATACGAGGTAGCACCAGAGTTCCAACCAGTTGCTGGTTGCCCCCATTTATTTTGTCCGGACGAACCAGGCCCATAAGAGTTTTTTCCGTAGGGATTCTGTCCATTGGGTTTATAGTCATAACCAGGTGGTTGACCCTGGATCTGCTCCCTAGCACCCCATTGATTACCAACCTAGCCTGGAGGAGCAACATACTGGTGCTGGTAATTTTGATAAGTAGCGACCTACATTTGTTGATAATTTTGGTACGAGGCAAACTGAGCTTGCCCCTGGGGTTGCTGGTAACCATACGGATGTTGGGCTCCATAGTGAGCCTGGGGACCAGGCTGCACTTGGTAAGAAGGTTGGGATTGAAACCCGCCTTGCATCTGATGACCAGTTTGATTCTGGGGCCTAGCCTAGGGCTGACAACTGGGTTGAGCTTGAGAAGCAATCACCATCTGCATGCCTTGTTGAGCAGGCCCAGAAATATGTCCTTGAGAGGATGGAGATTGGGCCACCTAGTTGGAAGGTTCACCTAGTTGAGTTTGGGATGGGCCCACTTACCCAAAAGGTTGAGCTTGCTGGGTGTTAGGTTGTCCTCATACAACTGAGGGTTGTCCTTGCGGAACAGATGGTTGAGCGAACTGAACGGTTGGTTGACCTTGGGGTTGACCAACCTGTTGAGATGGTTGACTAGGCTGAGCAGTGGGTTGGCCTTGCTGCACGTAAGGCTGACCATCTTTCCCAGAAGGGTACCCTTGCTAGATTACAGGTTGTCCCTGTTGCACATAAGGTTGTCCTGGATTCCCATAGGGTTGACCGGAAGGGTATCCCTGCTACACTCCAGGTTGTCCTTATTGCACATAAGGTTGTCCTAGATTCCCATAGGGTTGACCGGAAGGGCGTCCCTGCTGGACTCCAGGTTGTCCTTGTTGGATATAAGGTTGTCCCAGATTTCCAGAGGGTTGCCCAAGATAGGTGAAAGACGGACCACCATAGGCCGAAGGTTGTCCCCAGAAGGGTTGTCCTTGTGGGCCTCTAGGCTGCCCTGGATAGGTTTGCCCGTAATACTGCTACCTATAAGAACACTGTGTGTAAGACAGTTGACCTTGATACGATGGTTCTTGGTAAGGCTGTCCTTCATCCAGATGGAGCGCTTAGTCACCACCATAACCAGTGGTACCCCAAGCGATGCTTAACGGGACCGAGACCTCAACCGTAGGTTGAGATGGCAAGGAAATATACAAATGATGCCCTACAAGGTCATAATAACGACTTGGACCTTGCGCGCCCAGATTCTAGACGGCATGCAAATACTGAGTATATGCCTCCCTTGCTGGAATGGAACCAGAAGAAGGTGGGGCACTAAGTGCAGGATGGACAACTCTGGGTGTATGTGCTGTCTGGCCACCATGTACTGAATTGTGGTATGGACCAGCCACATTAGTTACAGTTGAAGATGCCATAACGGCACTAACAATCAGTGTTGAATATGCTACACAAATAGTCGGAATAGTCGGGTCTGAAGTGACAACTGTATTGTGAACTTGTGAAACAAAAGATCCCATAGTGGGAGTGATGTTGTGATCCCACATGGTACCTGAAGAGGAGTTCCTAGAACCCATAACATCCCTAAAAGCCTTATAGCGTAAGGGTATTATGACACCGAGAGGGCTGACAGTGAAGGCCAGAGTTATGACCGGGGATGTGGCTGGGATAGGAATCTCGATACTTGACAAAATAAGTGTCTCACTTGCTATAGGAGATGTGTCCTCCATGTCGGAGGAAGACATTGGGACCGAAACACCAATGGGAGTAGAAGGAAAATCCTCTTCATAAGGCTCCCAAATAGGGTTCCAAAATAGATCACGAAGATCGTCTTCTGGAGCGCGAGAGTTCAACGGTTGGACACTTGGAATAACAGGAAAAGTGTCACCACAAACCGGTGTCTCAGGAGCAGCATAAGAAGGAGACCCTTGGTCACTAGGGATGGGAGACAGGATCAATGGTTCCACCAGGATGATTTGATCCAAAAAATCCTAGACAAGCTAACGAGAAAAGACCCTACTCAAACTAACGCAAACAAGATCTAACAGGGTAAGTGTGAACGTGGCCGAATAAATTTTAAGACACAAGGACATAACTTGACCTTTTCATCTTTAAAGAGTCGAGAAAAGGACAAAAAGATGACTCTAGTCGCCTTCGAATGTTTAGTGAGCCCGAAGTGACAAATGCCTAGGTGAGCCTTTTCTTTTAGGAAGTCTGAAAAGGATCAAAATTTGACTACTCTGGAGAACTAGGCAAAGGGTTTACCAGATAATCTATAAAACTGCATATACACCTTAGCAATCATATGAAAACCAAGGACTTTCTGTAATGCAGTCAATCTTCCCGAATGCTGTGTTTGATGCGTTATGGGTCGTAAGGTGGCAGACACGGATTCCTGTGGATAAAGGATGATAACCTAGTGGGGTCTCCCCATATACTCGATGGTAGGTGGGAGCACAAGTCTGTACTAGACCACAATTGAGTCACAAAAGGAGGAATCACCCAACCTTGAGTGGAAACAAAAGTGACTAGGTTTAACGACGCCAGAGCACATCTCTAGCCTAGACCTCTAAAAAGTGAGCGTTATGTTCCAATGTGTTTTTAGATTCATTCGGTTTATTTTAAAGTTGATCTTGTATTAGGTTTCAGTTTTCAGGCCTTACCGTATGTAATCTCTCAAAATTCCCTAAATGCAACCTATATGCCAAAATATGTCATTTCATTCGATGAATGCTAGTTACGAGAGAGTTCAAGAGCTTTCATGCAAACGAAACAATCACAAAACAACAAAGAACTTCCCTAATGCATCTAATGCAAATTAACAAACTTTTCTTTAAGATCACTAATCACTAATCGAAATGAAAAGTTCTAATTCTTATTACCTAATACAAATCAAAAGAGATTTTTCTTTTTGTTGATGGCAAAATGCACTAAACAACTTTGAGAAATGACAACAAACAAATTATATTCAATACAAGCATATTCAATTCCCTAAATCACAAATCAAACTTCCAAAGAACAAGAAAGATCCCAAAGACACCAATGAGCCGTGTAATCTAGGCTCAAAGTGAGACGAAGTAGAATTCAAGAGAAGACAAAGCAAGTCACCTGAATAATGAAACAAAACGATTTACAACCACCAAACAAGTGCAAGGGAGAAAACAAAGAGTCGACTGGACCACTAGAAGATCAAAACAGCTGAGGAAGGCTCGACACACAAAGCCACTAGATGCCCTAGGGCTAGAAATGTGAAATTGATGGAAAAAAACAAACACCCAAAGGATAACGATCAAAGGCAGTCAAATCACACTCCAACACACTCAAGTAGTCTAAAAAGGGTACCTAGAACAAAAACCAATCTCATAGGGCTCTCAGCCAAGCAAACTTCAAAAGTTCCCAGGCCTGGCGCGACTGTCAGGCTACAACTAGTGCCTTTCAGGGATTGGCGCGGGTTTTCAATATTCAACTTGCGCCAACTGGCGCGACTGTAACGCTATAAACAAGTGCCAACAGAGTTTGCAATGGAAAAATAAAAAACAAAAGAGCCAAAGCTAAGTCAACAGTACCCAGGTACACCAAGGGGCAAGAAGCAACACAGGGACTCAACCCAAAAAGCTAATCAAGCAGGAGAAACCAAGAAACAAGGCAAGTTCCAAGCCATTCAGTTTGTAAACCAAACCAAAGATGGACTGAAGTGGCGTTGATCCACTTTGCTAATGCAGAGAAATAGCGTTTCGAAGGCTATCTGGTCGTACTTCAGGCTCCATCTAAAGTTTATAAATCAAACAACAAGACAAAACAAACAATAAGACAAAAGGCAACTCCCTAGCGGAGTTGCCAAATTGTTGTGGAGATAAATCCCCTCTGCGGACAGAGGAGATCCCTACTAGCCCAAATGGGGTCTAGAAACAATCAAACAATGCTAACACGCAGGTTCCTAATTGAAAATAAAAGACCGATGATGAGAGCCTACTTGGATTCCAATGCTAGTACTTGTAGAAGAGTCATCGCTCCCATTCCTTTGCTTCGGCTGGTCACGATCCCCACGATCTTCGTGAACGAACACCTGCACATTCAAAGAATGACACAAATACAAGCATAAAATCCAATAGATGCAACTATATATCAGTCAGAAAGGATATAGCTCAATCATCATTATAAAGACAATAAGAGTGGAACCATAATGATAGTCGTCTATTATTATTGATAAACAAAGAAGAATACAACCATAGTTCTGACGTCAAATCCTCCTTTGGTTGGGTGATCAGCAACACATGCCTTGCAAATCTTGTTGGGAATGGAGAACAAGCCTCTCTCTCCTTGTTTACTTGGACAAGAATCTCCTCACTTTAGATTTATCCTTATGTGAATGAAGAAGGCTTCTTGTAGCATGAGCTTAGCAATTCTCAGACTTTGGGACTTAGAATTTGGAACTTGGAGACTAGAACTACTAACTAGCTTGTCAAAGGAAAAAGGACAAGCTTTTATAGATAGAGGAGAAGGAGTTAGGATCATCCACAAGATTCACGGGATTGGCTTTATCACTAAGAAGCTTCCATGAGAGGTGGAGAACTACTTCCCTTCTATGGAGATTTGAAGCCCAACTGGACTAACTCAAGATGGAATCAGTTCATGAATAGGTTAGGAAGAACCTTCGTAAGTTTGTTTGTTAAAAACTTTACCCAATTGGGTTGGCGCGAGTGTGACTTTGAGACAGAGCGCCAGCTGGTGTGCCCTCATTGGAGGATCTTGCCCCATTGGTGTGAGTGATACACGATGGAACCACGCCAATGGAAAAAGAGTTATTTTTATGGGTATCTTGCATAAGGTGTCTTCAGGGCATATGAAGTACATACTCAAGGGGATACAATGCAAGTGTTTTCAAGTTATGTCACTTCTCACAGGTCGCGAAATAAGTCCTCCAATGTGCGGGAAAAGGGGTAACAGGCACAGTGACAAATTACTGTGTAACAACTAGTATTATAGGGACCCAACAATTCATCTTCATTCTTCTCTAGGGTTTACATCACCAACTCTAGGTCTTCCTCTATTGCATCGCACAAGCACTAAGAAATCTCCATGACAATTATATATATGGAATAATGAGTATAGTGAAGATAAAGACATTTTCTTGCCTTTATAAAGAGTAGGTGAGGGAGGTCAACATTAGTAAAGTGGACTAATTACACAAGAAATTTAATTTAATGCATAATATAAGGTCTTCGAGTGAAGTGATCTCTCTCCAAGGTATACACATCAAGGGACCAATTCTCAAGTAGTGCACTCTCTAAGCATTGGTTGCAAGTGTCAAGTTATCTTCATCACAAGGATTACTACTTTCCAAGAGAATGATCTCATGCTCCTCAACACATGTATCTTGCGACCATAACCAATCCCATGTAATGTGATCTCAATCCAAGAATCTATAATCAATCCCATTTAATATGTTTTGTTATCTATGGGTTATGTATTATATGGTATTTTTTCATCCTTCCTTTGGCCTAGGGTTTTGGCAAAGGACTCCATGATTGGATATTGATTTCTAAGGACTTGATCATAGTTAAAGGTTGGTGTTTTATAATGGTGCTATTATCGATGGGAGCACAAAAGAACTCAAGCTACACATAAATAAACAAATCAACACAAGAAATGAAAATTGACATATCAACATAGAAATATCCAAGTAAGTTATTGAAAGTCAACTAATGATACCTTATTCTCATCTAGATAACATCATATTTCCCCAGAGACAACATCACATTCTATCGTGGTTTTGTATGTACAAATGCAAGATGAATAAGTACCTATATTGGTGGTGGAAGAAATATTTTTCCCAGTGGTGGGTGGGACATTCGACTTATTTGTTCCTTTTTCCAAATTCTTAGAGGTTATTCTCATTGTTTTTTTCCGACATCTTTTAATCGATCTAGGATTTGATGGGGACTCAACCGATTTGTTTTTATAAGGTTGATTTGGATGGTCTATTTCAATGCCTTTAATATGCTCTTCCATGTATTTGGAAAGCATGGAAAAGACTGTACCTTCTATTTTATTCACTTCTTCTACCCCCAATATAGATGTTATGAAACCAACTCACAAAAAGATAGAAAAGATAGATCAACATCTTAGAAATAAGCCTCCTCGAGGGAGCAACATCCTTACATTACACAAATGAACAATTCTTATATGATAAAAATGACAAGACCTCCTATCTATATATATGAGTCTAAGGGGTCATAATAAATCAGAGCCGGCATAACAATAATAATGTAAGGGAACAATAATAACAATATGGGGGGGCATAACAATATAATAAGGGGTTTTTACTAATAGCAATAAGGGGTTACACTAGTAGTATAGGGACCTAACATGCCCCTCTCCTTCAAAAAGTTTTTTCCTCAGCGCTTGAGTAGTTCCTGAGGCTTCTGTATAAATTCTTGTCCTCCCATGTGGAATCTTCAATGGGTAAGTTCTTCCACTTGGTGAGATACTCTGAAATTGATCTATTTCATAGCTGTTGATTTCTCAGTTCTGTGACTGCTTTAGGATCCAATATGATTTTTCCTTCCTTAAAGTTCTCACAATATTGTTTGAACTGGGATCCTCTGCAACTTTTGAATGAGTTCCCACTCCTTTGGGTATATGGATATCTGTAAGGCCCGATGTTTGGAAGAACACTTCCTTGAATCAAATGAATAGCATGATCATGATCAAGAATAGGTGGGAGGCCTTTGGGAGTCTCAAATACCTTGGAATGGTTGTCTGAAACATTTTGGAGATCTGGAGAAATACATGATTTCGATGTGGGATCCTCCAGTGGACATAATTGTGCAATTATGCCCCATTGTTTTTTATTTAGAAGCTTTGTCATGTTGTTAGAGTTGATTATCTTTCTAGGTTTCCCTTCAATACCCCTCAATTCAAGTTCTTTTCTTTTCCAAAAAAAATTCAAGAAAATTTCTTGAAACTTAAAATCTATCGTGCCCAAAGATTGTAGCCATTGAACTCCTAGAAAAACATCAGCACCACCCATTGTAATGGAAAGCATTGGGCTATTCAATACATATTCTCCCATGGATAGCTTGATATTATTGCACTTTCCAAAGCACTTTATGGTTCCTCCAATTGCAACCATCTCTTGACACTCTGGTGCTAGATCTAGGAAGAAATTCAATTCCTTGGCTATCTTACAATGAATAAAATTATGGATACTACCCGAATCAATCAACACTATTACATTTTTCTTCTTCATATGTCCTTCTATCTTGATAGTTTGAGGATTGGTAATTTCTTCTAATGCATTACAAGATATGGTCAAATTCATTTCTTGATGCTCGATGTGATCTTTCACTTCTTGAACATTTTTCTTCTTGATATGTCGTTCTATCTTGAAAGTTTGAGTGGTAATTCTAGCCAATGCATTACAAGATATGGTCATATTCATTTCTTCTTTCTTGATATGATCTTTCACATCTTGAACCTTTTTCTTCTTGATATGTCCTTCTATCTTGAGAGTTTGAGGAGTGGTAATTCTTGCCAATGCTTTACAAGTTATGGTTGGATTCATTTCTTCTTTCTCTGGGGTTCGTTCCTCATTTATATCCTCTTCTTTTGATGTTTCTTGATCCTTTTCTTCCTCCTCTTCGCAATCAATGCAAAATAATTTCTTCTCAGCACACTTATGACTTTTAATGTATTTGTTATCATAATTGTAACAAAATCCTTTTTCCCTTTTTTCTTCCAATTCTTGTGGTGTCATCCTTGTAGGCTGTGGAAGGCTAGGAGAAACAAAACTTCCACCTTTATAGTTGTGAGGGGTAGAATTCCTTGTTGCCATAATTTTTCTTTTCCACTTTTCTTGCCAACCTGAATGCCTTCTCCAATGAATCCAGTTCCTTAAGATGAACCTCATGTTGAATGTTATCGTTTAAAGTCCCTATGGAGACATTAATTCTTTGCTTCTTTTGGAATATCATTTTCACTTATATTCAATTTTTGAAATTTCTCAATGTGCTCTTCCATTGAACACTTTTGTTTGAGATTTATGAATTGGCTAAAGAAGGTGTTTCTCTTTGTATCTGCATAATGTGCTATCATTTCCTCCGTGAAAATTGACCACGTAACAAGTGGTTTACAGGAACAAAGCCCTTTAAACCATAAAAATTGATCCGATTCTAAATATGAAGACGTAATGCCTACCTTTCGTAATAGTGGTACACCATGTAGATCAAAATATTTCTCCATCTGTAGTATCCAATTTACCAGATCCTTGCCATCAAATTTCCTCATCTCGCTTTTTCTTGATTTTAGGAGCTCGATCTTGAAACGATTGTAACTATGTAATTTCAGATTTCCAAGTTCTAAAATATCATCCTATAGTAGCCCTCTGAGTCCTCTTTCTAACCTCGAAAGTCTGCTCAAGATTGGATTCTGTAAGGAAGTGTTATGTCAAATCTCCCACGATGACTGGATTATAGACTGGTTCAGTAGAGCTAACTTGTACAAAGCTCCATGTGTCACTATTTCAACCTTAGGAGTTGAAACCAATACACAGAAAACTATAGTCTGTCCTCATTCTGCAACTTCTTATGAAATTTCAATTTGATGCTTAGAGATAAAGTTATGATTATTTTCCCAAGGTCACATGTTTAGGATGTAATTCAGGAGCCTATAGAAACCCTAAATGTCTCAGATTATATCTCCAAACATATAGCGAGACAAGATATGAAATTCAGACCCGCTCTTCACCACGATTCCGGTCAAAATGGGTTTTAATTTCAGAATCTGAACCTTTGTAGAACAATATTATAGTGAAAATTCCACGATGACATGTTTGCTATGAGATTTTGGAGCTTACAAAAACCCTAACTTCCTGAGATCATATCTCTGAAAATATAGTGAGATAAGCTCTAAAATTCAGGCCCGAGGTTCCACATAAGTTCGTATCAAATCGGGTTTTTTTTTTCACTTCAGAAATGTTGCAGAAACAAAGTTATAGAGAAAATTCTGTGATGACCTATTTGGAGCAGCAAAACCCTAGAATCCAAAGTTGTGATACCAAATGTTATGAAACCAACACACAAAAAGATAGAAAAGATAGATCAATGCCTTAGAAATAAGCCTCTTCGAGGGGGCAACCTTCTTTATATTACACAAATGAACAATTCTTAGATGATACAAATGACAAGACCTCCTTTCTATATATAGGAGTCTAAGGGGTCATAATATAATCAGAGCCGACATAACAATAATAATGAAAGGGCACAATAATAACAATAGTGGGCTTTTATGGGGCACAATAATAACAATATGGGGACTACATGGGCACAACAATATAACAAGGGGGTTGTACTAATAACAATAAGGGGTTACAATAGTAGTATAGGGACCTATCATGGAAATATTATTTAATGAATGAAGAAACAGTGATTCAAATAAATCATCCAACATTTCAATACTTTCAAAATCAAACTAAGTTGCAACATTTTTCACCTTACAGTTTGATGATTTTATTGCTGTAATTTCACTTAGTACTCAAGAATTGGGAAAGTATATAAAATCAAGTAGCGGGTATGATGTCCATAATGTCTTTGAATGTTTCTGTTATTCTGCAAAATAGATTGTTAATACATGTCAATAGTATTGAACAATATTCTGTAGAGACTGTTTTCAAAGATGTTTATGAATCACTAATTCATGGTACTTCATAGAAAGAAGTCAATTTCCATGTTCATAATAGGTTGTTTGACCATCTTCGCAAGTTGTACATACTACAGATGGATGGAACAGGTCACAAATTTAGAGGGTACCATTATCAACATCATCAATTTCAGGTTGTTGACCGAATGTATTGGTACATCATCAAGGCAAGGTGGAGAGTGAGGGAGCTCTACCCTTATTTGCTATCTATCTAGTCAAACTTTTGTGGTCCAAAAGCATTCAAGTGGAGAGGATTGATCTAGGAGGATCTTGTTTGTCCAGCATGAGTGGAGTCTTCAGTGGTTCAAAGTTGAAGTGATCATCAAATGATCATGTTTGATGAGGTCTTGAACTTTATCAAATTCGCTAGTTTCGTCTTCAGCATTCAGTGTCCAGTATCTTCAACTTCGATAGTAATGTTATGGTTGTCCAATGTTAGCTTTTCATGATGATATGGTTTTGTACTTGGTCATCGACATGGGTTTGTCATCCATGTGCAGGGTTTGGTTGTCGACATGGGTTTGTCGTCATGTGATGTTTGTCACAAATGTCGCTTTGTGATGGGGAAATGTGCATGGGTTTGTTGATCAAAATAAAAAAATGGTCTAAACCTAAAGCCTACATTCTATCCTACACCTAAAACCCTAATCAAAACCTAATACAAACATTTTCCTAAAGTTTAAACCCATTTGGGTCATGCAATACACATTTTCAAACCATATAAATACATTACAATATACATAAACCTATGATAAAAAAAAAGCATTACAAAACTATATTAAAAAAACATTACATTGTAATTCATAAACCGCAATCCTTAACCGCGTTGGAGACTACAGCGGGACCACGGATGTGAACACCACTCATAGTTTGGAATTCACCGCAGCAGATAGGAACTCCTAACCACTGGCCTAACCATGTTGGGAGATAAACTGTAGCATGTCAATAGTGGCAGTTACCGTGGCAGACTAACGGGTTTGTAGTTCACCGCATCAAAGTTTGTAGAGTAAACCTCGACATGTGACCGCAATACAAATCACCGCATAGTCAACCATCAACAGGAAGCAAACCATAGGCGCACAAACCACGGGGCATATCAGCTTGGACACATGTGCTGTCACCCTCCTCCGCTCGGTTAACAAATGACTAATGGCTTTTGGTTTATATTAAGGTTGAAATGTGGGTTTTCAATGCAATTTTGGTGTTATGTTAATTGGATGACCTTGTAACAAACTCCTAAGGTGGCCTTGTGTCATTAGACCGAACCCTAACTTTAGAGGTCATACCAATATTGGCTGGGGAGACCTCAAATGTATCTGAAACCCGTTAAATACACCAGTTTATTCATGAAGAATGCATTAGTGGTTTTGAAGTTTTGTGTGTAGATTTTGGAGGTTATAGGCAGTTTTGTTTTTAGTGTAACAGGAGAATCCAAAGTCAGAATTGGGAACCGTGATAGGCATTGGAAAGATATTTCAGAGAGATTTCTTGTGACAGTGACCAAAAGTGCTTGTGTGCACAATCAGTTTGGTTAATTTTCTGTGTAATCAACATCCTTGGATTCAATCCTAATAAAGCGGTCGCCCATCTTGAAAGCGAACCCGGAGACGTAGTCCATCATGGACGAACTCCGTAATCAATTTTGTTGTCTGGTATCACTGTTTTTTTTCTGTGTTTCACTTCTATTTACATCCTGCTTATGTTTCTCATCTGTCGTAAAGTCTTTCCTTTCAAGAAGTTCTCATGGTTAAAGCACTTTAAGTTAACATTCAGATCACTATTGGAATTGATCAATTCTACTTCAGTTTAACATATGATCATTTCAAATCAATTGTTCATCATTTTCAATCCATGTATGAAACTTCTTGATTGTTTTAAAAGCATCAGATTTGTTCCTCAAAAAAAAAACCCAACACATTCTGGTGTAGTCATTAATAAATGTCATCATATATTTATTTCCATTTGTAGGAGGAACATGCATTGGACCGCATAAATCTAAATGAATGAGTTCAAGTTTTCTATATGATCTGGAATGTGAATCATGAAAAGATTGTTTTCTATGCTTTCCTAGAATGCAAGCATCACATTAATTAAGTTTCCTAGGAATTGTAGGCAAACTAGTAACACCATTTCTCTTCAACAAGAGAAGGGTGTCATAGTTCAAGTGTCCAAGTCTAGCATGCCATAATAGACTTGATGGAAATGTACCTTCATCATAATGAGAATTGTATGAGAAATTTTATGCAAGAGCATAGGTACCTTACAACTTGAGAAGCCTTTCTTCTTCTATCCCCGTCATGACAAGTGAGTGCTATGATGCTTTTCTCAGCTCAACCTTTCCATCAAACATATGAATGGAGTCTCCTTGCTGGCAGATGTGGACCAAGGACAACAAGTTTATCCTCATCTGTGGAAGATATAAAACATCATGCAGAAGAAAGTCTGGAAGACCAGGCAATTTGAGCCCGATTGTGCCAATCCCTAATGGCTTGAGTTTTGATTTGTCTGCAAATTATACTACTCCATCAAAATTGTCAGTAAATTCTTCAAAAAAATCTCTTCTAAAATTCATGTGGAAAGTTTCTCTTGAATCAAGCAACCAATCATTTTTCCAAGAAACAAGTGAAGCATTAAACAATTCTTCATTTACTCCAATATTACAATGTGCCACAACATAGTGAGTGGATTAAGGTGAGTTACATTTTTATTTGTCATTAGTTTTACCTTTGGGTTGATTTCTTTCCTACTCAATTCTATCACAAGGAAACTTGCATGTGGATGCATCATGTGATCCATCTCTATTGCGACGTATGTAATGCAAATCAAACTTTTCACCTTGAGAGTGTTTTCCCCCCCTGCCTTTGAGATTTATTCTTCCTCTTCGACCACCTCTTCCTCTAGAAGAATCTTAAGCAAGATTCTTCTCTCTATGTGCAAGACAAACAACTTCTTCAAAAGACTGAGGAGTTGTCTTCTTCCCAAAATATTTCTCTCTCTTAGCAAATTTATTCACAAGTGATTCAAAGGTAATTTCTTTGAGGTTTCCATTAACTTGCAATGACTCAAGATAATTTGAATAAGTGGGATAAAGTGCCTTGAAAAAAGCTATCAGAGAAATGTCTAGTTCAACATTAGTGACTTTGACATCATGCATAATAGATTTTAATTCTGATGCAAGAGCAAAAGGATCATCATTTTGTAATTCAAGCCTGAACAATTTAATCATCAGTTGAACAACTTCAAGCGTAGAGTGTGAATCATAAAGTTCCTTCAATTTTTGTAAGGCTACAAAAGCATTCAAAAATGGTGAAATATGGTGACTCACCTCTTCATTTACAGATGCTGCAATCAAGGCATAGGCCTCGCTGTTCTTGTTTTCCCAAATGGTGAATTCCTTGTCTGAGGTAGGATTTTCTAATTCATTGTCTCCTTCTCCAACACAAACTCCTTTCCATAGCTCATTAAAAATGAGAGTATGTTTGATCTTCCACGACCATTCTAGAGAGTTCTCTTTGCTAGTGAGAACCGCTCCCACAATGGATATCAATGAATGCATTTTAAAATATGTGTACTATAAAAATACTTCTGCTGGCAAGAAATGCACTTTTGGTGGTAATTTTCTAAAAAAATTACAATTATGATATCTATCTATCTATCTATATATATATATATATATATATATATATATATATAATTTATATATTATATATATAGATATAGATATATATATCATTGCTTCCATTCACGAGCTCCCCAATGCTCCCAATGTGACATTCATAACCGTAGGCATAAACTGCCTCCCTCATATAACCCTCCCCCATATAAACTCCCCATAATAAACCTTTGCTATATATATATATATATATATATATATATATATATATATAGCAAAGGTTTATATGAGGGAGGTTTTATATGGGGAGGGTTATATGAGGAGGCAGGTTCAGGCCCTACGGTTATGAATGTCACATTGGGAGCGCGTGAATGGAAGCAATGTTTGGGATCTATGCTACCACAACAATGAATGAACACCGATGAAGGGTGGTTTCATTTACACGCAATGGAGTCTGGAAGGAGGCGGGAATGTTGCAAGAGTCAAGTTCCAGACAGTTAATAATAATATATGGGAGTTATACCTCATTATACAGGAGTAATTCTAAAATTTGTGGAGTAAGACCTTTCAAACCCCTTGCAACTATAGTGCACATCCTTCTTTATCATATTGAAGCTGCTTAGGCTGCTACAACTTCTCTCCATATCCTTGAAGACGATCTTACCCATAGTGTTCCTCCGCGGGATCTCAGAGAATATTGGTGGTATTTATAATGCAACAACGTTGTATCACAATCACCAAATTGAGGAAGGATTCAAATAGTCAGGCTCAGATTCAAATAGTTAGGCTATATGATATATTTTTATTGAAAAAATGGTATGGAAACATTAATATACCGCTGCAATGAATATACATGAGTGTGGCAGTGTTAATATAGTCAGGAAAATGTTAATATACCAAGCGTATTGAAGGTTTATGTATAGGAGTAGAGCGGAGGGCCATCTCAACCTCCCGAGCATTATGGATTCGATGGTGAGAGAGACCGAGACCAATAGTGCAACTGGGGTGCCAAGGTTGCCGAGGTTGGACAATGCATGGGAGGAGAGGGACCTATGCAGGTGAGAAGTTTTAGACCAAATTATCACACAGGGAAGAGAGCATTGGAATGAAGAATATGGAAGACTGCATAAATAGAAGAAGGGAGTTAGAAGGGCAGAGAGGGAAGCCAAAAATGGTGCTATCTCTGATACCATGTCAGGCCAGGAGGTAACTCCTCAAATGAATTGTATTTATTCATTAAGATTGTTCATGGTTATATACATGATGGAGTGACTCTTGGGTTTCACCTCCCAGTGACTTTTCCTTTTCCATTATTTATTATTTACATTATTTACAAATGTTCATCCAATCCCCATGATTAGGTGTGAATACATATTAAAGCTAAAAAACATTATTAAGTGTACAAGGAGAGGTTTAATTAGCCTTCGTGTGCCTAAGAAAGGTTAGATGGGCCTTAATTTATGTCTAATTTGGAGGCCCATCATACCCCCTGCTGAAACTGTTGCTCATCCTTTGAGCAAGCTATTCATCCTACTCGCCTTGTTGTTCTTCATGTATGCTGAAATGTTTCATGCATTTTTTTTTAGTCTATTTGATGCTCTTTTTGTTTCTCTTCTTTCTACTGCATTTTTCTATCTCAGTTTCCAAAGGAAGCCCTACTATAGGTTGAGGTTGCTTCTTTCCCTCAGGTGGTTCTTCAACTGTAATGAGATGCACACAACTTGAATCCTATAGAAACTAAATTTTGCATGCCAAGAGGTGGTGAGTCCACCTTTTCATTCTTTTTTTTGTCTTTCTTCTTTTTTTCATTTTTTCCATTATTGTTTTTTTCAACTTTTCTCTATTTTTTATTGCATGCAAAATAAACTTAAAGTGCTTTGACTTAACTGGGTTGCCCCTCACCTACCCCTTCACACTCCTTGTCTTTCATCATGCCTAAATGATTACATCCCACTTTCTCCAGTCCTTTTCAATTTTGTCTTGTCCTCTCCCTCATGTGCGAGTTTCTTGGTGGAAAAGTGAAGTTAATTTCTAGATAAGGCTGACATTTCTCTGTTACTAATCTTGGCTATAAAAGCCTTTTCCTTCATACATTTGCAATTATTTTCAAGCTAAAATAAGCTCGTAAGAAAGGTTTAAATCATTACATACCTGAGCCTTACCCTTGATGTGTTTTTGCAAGTGATATTGAGGCTGCTGATATGAATGTTGAAGTTTCCTTTGGTGGTCCTAAAGCTCCTAATGATCTTGAAGATGCATGTGATAATCTGCTGGAGGTCTTGTTATCACTCCAGGAAACTCTCCTAGGTTGCAGCTTGGAGATGCCTCATAACATATAATCTTCAATATTGTTCTTCGAACTATTAGAATGGATGATGGTTTGGATCAAGTCAGATACTCATTTCAGCTCTATTCTCACTCAAGACATGCATGAACACCCTCAACAATACAAGGCTTTAGACCACTAATGCTCAATAGTTTATAGATTCAATGGATAGATGGAGAATACTGACCATACCAGAAAATTGCATACATAGACACATATGAATGGCTAACTATAGGAAGTGAATGAGACTTGCAAATCTAATTTATCAATGCAGAGATAAGATGACAATTATTTGACATTAGACATAACAGAAAACATGAATAACCTATTCAAGTGCAATCATAGAACAACAAAGAGAATGAAAATTGAACATATAATAGAAAAAGAAGCTTATATTGCTAGAATGAAGATGAGAAGTTTGAAGGAATAGAGTAGCAACAATATCCAGAAGTTGAACCCCTGTTACATCTAGTTTTCAGCCTTTTATAGGCCTTCTACAATGCTCCTGAGCTCTCAAAGGCTTGGAGTCTTAATCTGTCTGACCTGTCTTGTTAACTGATTGATTCCTTGAATAGGAAAGCATGGATCGGAGGTTTTTGCCTTCTAACAGAGGAATAACCACCTTCAGTTAGTTTGATGCGTTGTCTGGGAGCTCTCTCATGTTAGAGATGCCCCATGATGTTTATTTTGAGGAGCTGTGTTGTGGCCTTTAATATTTTTGTTTGTTTTGGACAGTTGTGCATGCTGTGTTGCGTTGTGCTGCTCCTTGGCCTCTTTGCTGGTTTGGGGATGAACTACGTGTGTTATGGCCCTTTCAAAGGTTTAACAATGCATGCTTTCTGTTAAAATAGAACAACGTTTCCATATTGTGTATTTCTACCTTAAACAATGATTGTTTCTGTTTTAAAAAGAAAACACAACAACACTGAGAAATCTCGCCGCTCTATGTCCTTTTTGGACTTTAGAAGTCCTCAAAAATGGTTTATATCCATCGGGTCTGTCTTTGGGGTGATATCACATCTCCACCATTGACTTGGGAGTTCTAGATCCAACGGTAGTGATCCATTTCGGGCGCCTCTTTTGTACTGGAGTTCACTGCCTGATGGGGGTGGTTTTCTCTCTCCTCCTCCTGGACACGTGGCAGCCACTGTATGGAATCGAGTGGAGCTTGGCCTAAACTGCTCATCCCCTTTGGATCTCTCAAAATCCTATTGGTTTTGTGATTTTCCCTATATATTGGAAATATGTCAAAACATTGGAAATTATGGAAAAATGGCCCTGGCGGACTTGAAATGTTTATATATTTCATTCTCGAACACTTTCGAGTCTGGGCCTCATCACATCGATGCCACTCTATGTCTCCCCTTTGTATTTCTTTAAATAATGAAAATATGCGAAATACATTAAAAATGGCTTTCTACGGATCTCAAATTTTATATATTTCACTTCCCGGACCCTTTTGGGTCTGGGCTTCATCATTATCGGCGTTGTGCAATTCCCCTTTGTGTTTTGTTATATAAAGAAATACATTAAAATGAATTGAAACTGGCCTACCCATGGCCTTGAAATATTATCGAATATGCTGTATATAACCATCGGGTCCGGTTATCGCATCGCCCATATACTTGTGCCTGCTTCCTTTGTATAGCCGATGTGATACAACGATGCGATCAATCATAATCACATGTCACTGATGCCCAGGGCCCTTTACTAAATCGCCGCTACCCCGTCGATGCAATCCGTCGATCCGATCATCGGAGATCGCTGATCGGTGGGTCTTGTGCCCATCCTTAAGTCATCCTCTCTGCAGCGCCGATTGCGATTAGCCGCTTAGATTTGGGCCATTGATCGAACAGATAACAGCTACTGTTCTTTCACTATTCAAAGCCTACGATTTTGGTTTTTCATGGTTTTCAAGAAAATTTTTCCTCCCGATAGTGTATTTTCTCCCTTCCAAGGGCTCTCCTCTTGCACCGATTTTGACCTTTAGATGATTTTGAGCAAATGCTGAAGATTTCAAGAGAGTTTTTGGATCCCTTGGGAATATTTTAAGAAAATTTGGAAACTTTAAGAGCATATATGGATCCAATTTTGGGCCTTTTGTCAGTGAGGCTAGTATTGGCTTCTTCTGGGGATGAAATCCTCCTTGTGAGGTTTCAAGGATCACAGATTAATGCCTTTCCTGTAAAAACAAAATCAAATCTTCCTCCTAGTGTTCCATTCGGCATGGAGTCTATTTTGAAATGAAAATAAAAACTGGAAAAACATATTTACAATAACAAGGCTTTAAAGCCTTAAACAAAATAAAATTTCAAGAATTGCCCATTTATTGGGCTACCAAAAGTACCTCCTCTTTCTAGACTGTGCAGAATGAATGTATTGTTCTGCTGAATTTGAGCGATGACAAACGAACCTATCCATAAGGAGTCAAACTTGCCATGATTACCTTTCTTTTCCTTAAATGCATCCCATTTAAGCGCCCAATCACAAACTTGGAAATTGTCCACTTTTGCCTTCCTGTCAAAGGTTTCTTTGATTTTCTTCTGATGAGCCTTTGACTTCTTGTTATAGCTACAAATCAATAGGTAAAACCCGTGATTTTTGCCCGAAATTAAGGAGATTTAATTTTTTAAAGTGTTTTAAGACATATGCGCAGGTTGGGTATACACTGACCCACGTACACATGTATTTAGGTCAGGGCGATGCCACGTACAGGGAGTAAAACATTGTTTTTTAAGTATTTGGACCAGGTTTGGAAGGAGGGGTTTCCCTAGGCCATAAATGCAACATTACAAATATCAAGGGTGAGATTTGGAGCTATAACACTTCTCAACCAGCTGCTCTCTGATCTGCTATAGTTCAACCAGGTTATTCATTCTTCTTACCATGTCATTCTCTTCATCTTATTCTTCTTGCAATAATTTAGCCACAGGGAGAATCACCTAGATAGGGAAAACAACATCAGCACCATAAACCAAATTAAATGGAGAATTCCCTATGGAATTTTTGATGGTAACTCTGTCAACCCATAGTGCAAACTTCAACTTGGAATCCGAGTTCCTTTTGTTGTCCTCTAACAGTTTTTGATTACCCTTGCTAGATTCTTGTTAGATGATTCTGTCAGGCTATTGCCTTGAGGATAATATAAGGTAGAATGTACCACTTGAATGCCCATGGATTCACTCATGTCCACCAATTCTTTTGCCTTGAAAGTTTCTGCATTATTAGTGACTAGTTTGGTTGGGCAATCAAATCTAGTGAAAATATTCTCATTCAAGAACTTTATGCCAACTTGATGATTGGTATTCTTAGTGGGTATAGCCTCAATCCACTTGGTGAAATAATCAGTGGCTACTAAGATCCATTTTGTTGGCCATTGGAATGTGGGTTGATATCACCTATAAAGTCCAAGCCCCACTGCTGGAAGGGACCATTGACATGTACTAGCTTCAAGGGTAGAGATTTTAGCTGATGTTTTCTTGCAAACCTCTGACACTTGTCACAAGATTTCACAAAAGAAAACACATCAGAGAATAGAGTAGGCCAATAATACCCAGCCCTCAGGATTTTGTGGGCTATGGTTTTCCAATAATGATGCCCTCCATAGATAATAGAATGGAATTGGTGTATGACTTCCACATATTGTTCTTTATCTAGAAATCTCAAGAGGATTCCTGATGAGTCTTTCCAATAAATATTTTTATTTATGCAGAATTTGGCTGATGTGAGTTTAATGGCCCAGGCTTGACTTCAGCTAAATCTTGGAGGGACTTCTAGCTTTTGCAAAAAATGAACTATACTGGGATACCATTCACAGGTGGCTAGATTTTTAGCCAAAGTCTGATTCTGCTTTTGCTCTTTTGCTGCTCCCTCTGTTTGCTCATCATATGAATTTAGACCTATGCAATTTATGTCTAACAAGCTGCAATTTTCTTCAATCCTAAGTTTAGCCAAGCCCTGGCCTTTGACAAGCTTAGTGGGCTTCACATCTATGTTAAACTCTATGAATTTTGCAATCCATTTAGCTCTCTTTCCATCAATATCTGGCTAAGTTAAGACATATTTTACTGAGGCTGAAGGTACATATTAGGGGTGATTTTAGGGGCGAATGTTCGCCCTTTGGCGAAATTAAGGGGTTTTAAATTTTTAGTGGGTGAATATTTTGTATCATAGTACATTTTTACAAATCACCTCAAATAGCCCACCTTATTTTAAGGGAGAGGGTATAAAAGGTAAATTTAGCCCTTGAAATTAGGAGTTACAACTTTCCATTCACCCATTTTCAAGAATAGGTTTTATTTAAGTGAATCCATTTGCCCATTTTCAAGAATAGGTTTTATTTAAGTGAATCCTATGGGCCAAAGGCCTAATACCATATTTATAAAAGAGGTATGGTAAATTAATAAAAATATAAATAAATGAGAGGTATGGTAAATAAATAAAGCATAATTAATAAAAATGTAAATAATGAGAAGTATGGTAA
Organism: Pinus taeda; assembly: GCA_000404065.3. Lineage (NCBI taxonomy): Eukaryota > Viridiplantae > Streptophyta > Pinopsida > Pinales > Pinaceae > Pinus > Pinus taeda. Next base: position 43,922 of record APFE030501033.1, on the reverse strand, counting down.
ATAAATAAAACATTTTTTATATTTACTCCAAAAGTCACCTTATATACATGCAAGGGTGTAAAAAAATAAAAATATAAGTAAAGTGGAGGTATGGTGAATAAATAAAACATCTTTTTATACTTACTCAAAAGGTATGGTAAATAAATAAAAATATAAATAAAATAGACGTATGGTAAATAAAAAAACATCTTTTTATATTTAGTCCATAACCCTAGTTCGAAAGAGGTTTTATTTAAGTGAATCCTATGGGCCAAATACCATATTTGTAAAAGAGGTATGGTAAATTAATAAAAATATAAATAAACGAGAGGTATGGTAAAAAAATAAAACATT
>APFE030501033.1:0-43507 GCA_000404065.3 Pinus taeda | reverse complement strand
ATGGTATTCATGTGAGCATAGACTATTTAAAGGGGAAATTCTATCATCTTAGATCCATCTTAATTCTGGGTCTACCAAGTGCTCAGAGGGATAAATAGATTTCATCCCCCTAAGAGTGGTAGATGTGGAGTTAAGATGGATATAGGTTGGTTTTTATGATAATGAAGATATTAAATAGACTTAGGAAATTATATTGTAAAACCATCTTAAGGTGAATGGTTAAACCATAGACATTGGACAAGTATATTTGTACAATTCTGTTTTAAACTAAAACAAATCCAGGGCTAAAAGGAATGGATTGATTCCACTAGTCATCCTTCTATAACTTTCCAACATATGCTAGAGTAAACAGATTGTAATTTGGGTAATTTTTCTAATTCCAAACGGGAACATACTTGTGTATTGGCAGGGTGGTTATGAGGTCCCTAGAAGTGATAAATTTGAATTTTTCTTGGTTTTATATATAGTATTAGGTTTTTTCTCATGCTTTCTGTGAATGGCATGGGTGAATTTTATCTTACACCCACTAGGTTATCGATATGTAATTTCGGTAATTTTGATTTCAAAAGATATTTTAAAGAAATGCAATGATTTCATTTGTGTATCCAATAAACACAAGATTTTATAATTGAGTAAATATTCGCCATGCTTGGTGAGAGATTCGCCAAAAAATTATATATACATATCATATTATTGATAAAATCGCCTTCCATTTTTCCTATATACCATGGAGATTCGCCCATTTATTATACATGTAAATTTAGGGGGCGTTCTTAAAATTTTCCCTGGTACATATGCAACCACTTTGGAATGTAGAATATAAATTTTGAATGCCTTTAAAGATTTTATGAGAGCATAAGCTTGTTTTTCAATAAGGTCATACCTTAGTTTAGCATCGCTTAGAGTTTTACTGAAAAAGGCCACGAGGTGCTCTATGTCTTCATCATTTTTCTACAACAAAACTGTTGCAAGTGTATCATAAGAGGCAAAAGAGAAGATACAAAACTCCTTAGTGTAATTTGGGCTGATTAGAGTGGGAGCTTCCATGATGGCTTCAAAAGAGCTTCTTGAAGCATCCATCCATTTTATTTTTGATCCTTTTTTCAGCATGGAAGTGATGTGCTTTACTAGCTCTGGAAAGTTTGGAATGAACCTCCTTACAAAGTTAATCTTACCCAGGAAGGATTGACTGTCCATTTCTGACCTTGGGATGGACAATGTCTAAAATGCTTGAACCCTTTTCGGATCAATTTTCACACCTTAACCATAAAAAATGTGTCCCAGAAGTTTTCCTTCTTCTAAAGCAAACTGTGACTTCTTTGGGTTCACTGAAATTCCAAATTGTTTGCACTTTAGGAAGACCTTCTTCAGATGCTGCAAATGGTCTTTATGACTACTGGAGAAGACTGTTATGTCATCAATATAAATAAGGACAAACGTTTCCTTCTCTCCCACAAAGGTTATGTCCATGGCTCTCTGAAAAGTAGCCCCAACATTCATCAGTCTGAAAGGCATCTTGGAGTACATGAAAGTGCCCCAAAAAGTAGTGAAGGTGGTATTTTATTGATCCTCTGGATGTACAACAACCTGATTGTAACCTGAAAATCCATCTAAGAAAGACATGACTCTGGCCCTTGAAACTCTTTGCAACAAGTGTTCCATCTTAGGTAGGGGGTAGTTATCTTTTTTAGAGCACTTGTTCAGATTTCTGAAGTCAACACAAAGCCTGATTTCTCCATCTTACTACCACAAGGTTAGCTATCCAATTTGAATACCTTAGGGTAACTATGATTTTGGCATCCAATAGCTTCTTGATCTCTTTCTCAATCAAAGGCAATAAGAGAGGGTTGATAGGTCTTAATTTCTGCTTAAAAGGGGTGGTGTTCTTTTCCAGTGGAATCTTATGTTGAATGATATTTGTATCATAGGTTTTAAGATCACTGTATTCCCAGGAAAAAATATTAGTGAAGTGCTTCATGAGGGTGCAATACTTGGAATTCTGGGTAGAAGACAAATGAGTGGACAGATTGATGAATTTCGGATGGGCTGGGCTCCCTATATTATGTTTATAAACAACAAACTCATTTTCTATTTTGGCAGTCTTATAAGCACATCGTTATGATTGAAAAACTTCTCTACATGCACCAATCCTTTTGGTATGTGATTACTAGGTAGCTGGACAATGCTTCCTCGGCCGATCTCATCCTTTAGCTTGGGTTGGCCACATTCTTCCATGGTTTCATTTTCTTGTTCGATGTGTGTTTCAGAAAATTCCTCAATGACTTGTAAAAACCTATTAATTTCCTCATCGTCTTCAAAAACTCTCCAATATTTGACATTGTCAAGCAGAGATGGTTTATATTTTACCTGAACTTCATACGTCAATTTAGGAGTAAAAGGAGGAATAAACATGCTAGCAGACATGACAAGGGAGTCAGCAAGCTGGTTCTTCATTCTCAGAATATAAGAAATGCTGAAATTATTAAAAGAATCCTTGAGCCTCCATACCTCATCTTTGTATGCTTTCAGCCTTGGATGCTTTGCTTGGAACTCTTTATTGACCTGCTGGATGATGAGGTCTGCATCTCCAAACACTTTCAGGCCTTTGATACCCATTTCTTTAGCAACGCTTAAGCCCAAAATCAAAGCTTCGTATTTTGCTATGTCGTTTTTGACCTGAAAGGTTAATTTGAAAGATAAATGAATGTATTCCTATGTGGGGGACACAAGGACTACACCTACCCTGACAGCTTCCTTAGAGCAAGCCCCATCAAAGAACATGTCCCAAATATGTGGGCCTTCTTCCTCAGCGATATGGAAAACTGGTTTTTTAAGCTCCGTGGAGGCCAACTGAGATTCTTCAATATGAAGAATACATGCTCCAAAATTAGTGTCAACAACTAGATGGGATGATTGGTGGGATTCTTCTCATCACTGATGATATAAGCCAATTGAGGTTCTCTGTATAATCTCTTGCTCTCACCTCTGAAGACTGGGACAATAGCATAGGACAGATCATTTTGTAATGATCCACCTAATCTCTTGATCCAACCTTTGGAAAGTAACATGCCAAACTTGGGGGGTACATATGCTACCACAATATCGATCATCATACTTTTCATGGGCAGCTGAGACAAAGTGATGGCTAGGTCCTTAATTAATCCCAGACATTTCACTTTTCTAGAGTCAAAAGAAAACAGGTCATGATAAGGCTTGGTGATGTGAAGACCCAACTCATCCATGATAGCCTTGGGCATTAGATTATGGTTGGCTCCAGTGTCCAGAAGGCAATTGTGAAGGATTTTTTCATTAATAGTCAAAGAGACATAAAAGGATGGGGAGCTATCTTCACAATTTTCAATCATTGGGTTGAGAATAACAGCTGGCTTGTCATCTTGCAGATTTACATAGTTAGTGGAGGCTTGGATGGCTATAGGCTCAACAGCCTCGAGGATGGATCTTTTGAAGGACTCATTCTTCACTAGTTTAATCAGAGGCATAAGTATTCTTAGCTTCTGAATTTCTAATTGAAAATTGAAAGGAGAAGGAGACTTGTTAAGGCTTCTTACCTCATAAGATGGAGCTTTGAGGATGATGGGATCAACTGTCAGTTGCTTTTGATTATTAGTTTGCTGTACTGTAGGAACAACAACTCTTTGAATAGAATCTTCCTTGGTGTTATTCATCTTTGACCTCAGGTTATATCTTTGTTGATCTTTAGTTTGTAGAACAGCTTCACCATCCCATTCTTGGCTGATCTAGTCATTGAATAATGACTTTTCATAGGCAGCTGAGGTAAAAAAGGAAGCATTTCCTTTGTCTTCCAGACAATGGATCTCATCATCTTCTTCAAAGTGCTCTTCTTCCATGACTACATTTTGAAAAGGGGCCTTCACCCTTTGGTCTTCATTGGCATCTTTGCTTCTTTGCAAAATCTGCAACTGCTCATTAGTTCTTCTATATGGATTTGGATTTGGATTTCTAGGAGAAAAGGTATTAGGAGATCTTCCTTTCCCAGAGTGTTGCTCAACCTTTAATTTGGAGATTTTAGAGGCTAATGACTCTATCATTTTGGTCATTTTATCTATCTTAGGTTCAAAGGATGATGAAGACTCGCCCCTCTGTCTTCCTCTATCAACACTTCCCTTCAGCTTCTCTGCAGCCATGATGTTTGATTCCACTTCCAAGGCTACATCCTACATGTTAGACAAAGTAGCAGATCGCCTCTCCCTCAACAATATGCAGAAGTCAGAATCAAAAGCACTGGCATAGGTGATTTTAGCAAAGGTAGTAGTGGGTTTTATTTCAGCTGGTATCTTGTTGTACGTATGGTTAAACCTCTTATTAAAATCAGACAACAACTCACCATTTTCCCTCTTTAAGTTCCCAAACTCAATGTGGTAGTAGAGGAGATCCTTATTATCCCCCCAATGCTTTAGGAATGCATCATCTAAAGCTTCAATATCTGCTATAGATCTTGGGGTTAGTTCTACGAACCATTTTCTAGCCTCTCCATCTAGGCTTTGGACAAAGACTCTCATCCACACATCATCTTCACTAATGTCCAGATTATCAGCATAACTATAGAATGACTCAATATGTTCTTCAGTAGTAACACCTTTAGTCCCAGTGAACTTAGGCCTATATTTCTGATATTCTCTAGTAGGCATGGCATTCAAAGCAGTGGGCAGTATTAGAGGTCCATAACTAGCAGCTATGATCCTTTCCATTTTGGTAGGTGCTTGTGGAACTTCCATAGCTATGGTGGCTAAAAGAGTACTGACAGTATGAATAATAGAGGGCTGAGGAGTGACTAATAAGACTAAAGGAGTATGATGGATAGGAGGTGAGGTTTCCTTTGGGCTTACAACAAAAGGAGAACCTAAAGAATAAGGAGCTTTATGTATCTTTGAGAGTTTTTCTTCACTTCTAGTATTAGATGTTATACTGTCAACATGTATTTGTTCTATTACAAGCCTTTCTTGAAAAGATATAGGAGATTGTTTAGGTTTACCTGAACCTGATGCTCCTTTCTGCAATACCTTTTTCTCTTTGATGATTTTTTAGGGTCAGGTACTGGGTCAGCTTGTAGCTTCTGAGGATTTCTCTGAGTATGCCTCACAAATTGAGCCAGAACTATGAAGTGGAGTCACGAAGAGGTTCAGACTCTAGTAGAGTCACCAAATAGATGATTACAACCAAAAAGTGCCCAGACTTTGTCTATCTTCCAAGTTGGATCTATGTCGTTTCCCAGGGAAGTTGAGTTTCAGTTTCCTCTCCCCGGCAACGGTGCCAATTATGTTATTACTCGAGGAAACTCTCCTAGGTTGCAACTCGGATATGCCTGGTAAAATATAATCTTCAATATTGTTCTCAGAACTATTGGAATGGATGATGGTTTGGATCAAGTCAGATAATCATTTCAGCTTTATTCTCACTCAAGACATGCATGAACACCCTAAAAAATATAAGGCTTTAGACCACTAATGCTCAATAGTTTATAGATTCAATGGATAGATGGAGCATACTAACTGTACCAGCAGATTGCATACATAGACACATATGAATGGCCAACTACAGGTAGTAAATGAGACTTGCAAATATAATTTATCAATGCAGAGATAAGATGACAGTTATCTAGCATTAGACACAACAAGAAACATAAATAAACTATTCAAGTGCAAGCATATAACAACAAAGAGAATGGACATTGAACATACAGTAGAAAAAGAAGCTTATATTGCTAGAATGAAGATGAGAAGCTTGAAGAAACACAGTAGCAACAATCTCCAGTAGTTGAACCCTTGTTACATCTAGTTTTCAGCCTTGTATAGGCCTTCTACAATGCTCCTGAGCTCTCAAAGGCTCGAAGTCTTAATCTGTCTAATTTGTCTTGTTAACTGATTGATTCCTTGAATAGGCAAGCATGGATCAGAGGTTTTTTCCTTCTAACAGAGGAATAACCACCTTCAGGTAGTTTGATGCGCTGTCTGGGAGCTCTCTCGTGCTGAAGATGCCCCATGATGTTTGTTTTGAGGAGCTGCGTTGTGGCCTTGGATATTTTTGTTTGTTTTTGACAATTACACATGTTGTGTTGCATTGTGCTGCTCCTCGACCTCTTTGTTTTTTTGGGGATGAACTGCACATGCTGTGACCCTTTCAAAGGTTTAACAATGCATGCTTTCTATTAAAACAGAACAGAGCTACCATATGTGGACTTATGCCTTAAACAAAGATTGTTTCTGTTTTAAACAGAAAACACATCAACACTAAGAAATCCCACCCCTCTGTGTCCTTTTCGTACTTCAAAAGTCCTAAAAAATGGTTTATATCCATTGGGTCCACCTTTGGGGTGATATCACATCTGCACCGTTGATTTGGGAGTTCTAGGTCCAATGGTGGTGATCCATTTCGAGCACCTCTTTTGTATTGGATTTAACTGCCCGATGAGGGTGGTTTTCTCTCTCCTCATCCTAGACACGTGGTGGCTATTGTATGGCATTGGGCGGAGCTTGGCCTAAACTGCTTATCACCTTTGGATCTCCCAAAATCCTGTTGGTTTTGTGATTTTCCCTTTATATTGGAAATATGTCAAAACATTGGAAATTATGAAAAAATGGCCCTCGTGGACTTGAAATGTTTATATATTTCATTCCCAAACCCTTTCAGGTCCGGGCCTCATCGCATCGATGCTGCTCTATGTCTCCCCTTTGTATTTCGTTAAATAATGAAAATATGCAAAAGCCATTAAAAATGGATTTCTGCAGCTTCATCGCTATTGGAACTGCGCAATTCCCCTTTGTATTTCATTATATAACGAAATACATTAAAATGTATTGAAACTGGCCTACCCGCGGACCTGAAATATTATCGAATATGCTGTATATAACCCTCGGGTCTGGTTATCGCATCACCCATATACTTGTGCCTACTCCCTTTGTATAGCCGATGCGATATAGTGATGTGATCAATGGCAATCGCATGTTGCTGATGCCCAGGGCCCTTTACTAAATCGCCACTACCCTGTCGATACGATCATCTGAGATCGCTGATCGGCGGGTCTTGCACCCATCCTTAAGTCATCCTCTTTGCAGCGCCGATTGCGATTAGCCACTTAGATCTGGGCCGTTGATCGGCCACATCTAACGATTGCTGTTCTTTCACTGTTTAAAGCATGCGATTTTGGTTTTTCATGGTTTTCAAGTGTTTTTTTGCCTCTCGATAGTGTATTTCCACCCTTCCAAGTGCTCTCCTCATGCGCCGATTTTGACCTTTGGATGATTTTGAGCAAATGTTGAACATTTCAAGAGCATTTTTGGATCCCTTGGGATGATTTTAAGCAAATTTGGAAACTTTAAGAGCATATATGGATCCAATTTTTGGCCTTTTGTCAGCGAGGCTAACAGGTCCTATTGTTGATAACCTTGAATCTGGAGGTCTCCTAGGTTTTTTTTGTTGTTTCTTCACATCTTTGGCTAAAATAATGTTGTTGAGCTTCATAACATGATGATTTCAAAGGTGTTGACTCCCTTTGTTTGCTGATGCATGGGTCTTCATAGCATGATGTTTTATCTAACTTATGTAATATTTTTTGTGTGTAGGGCTCTTTCTGGCATTCAATCTGTTGTTGTTGGAGTTGATGGATTCAAACCCACATTTTAAACCTATGTCTTCCAGTTACTGTGAGCAAGCAGTCTAGTCAAATGCAGCCTTCTTGGATTATTGGGCTTGGCCATGGGTGATGTTTACCTTCCCCACACTTTTCACAACTTTCACACACCCTTCCAACACTTCATCTCTCAATTCTTTTCCTCTAAAACCGCTCAGCCAACTTCCTGTAGTAGTTCAAGACATCCTATAGCGATACATGGAATCTTGTAGCAATATCATGTAGCAAACCTGTAATAGAGTTTTTTTGCCCATATCTCCTAAATGGTATACTGGATTAACCTGAAATTTTCTAAGCACGTGCCCATCATCCTTATGCACCTCCCAATAAAAATATATTAGCCAATGGATGCATGAATCTCTAGAAAAATTAAAAATGACTATAGGTAACGGGGGTTGATTTCTCGAAAACTGTGCATTGGAACTTGCTGAAATTTCTTAGGCATGTTACCATCATCCATATGCATCTCCCCATGAAACAAATTGGTAAATGGAGGCACGAATAGTGAGAAAATTTAAAAACCTATAGGTGATGGAGGTCAATTTCTCGAAAAGCATGCATCAAAATTTGCTGAAATTGATGTTACTATCATCCATATGTATCTCCTCCTTAAACAAATTGGGAAATGGATGCACGATTTTCAATATATGCTAAAAATAATTTTCCGCTTTGTGTATTTTTACTTCCCGTAGTAAAACATAGCCTTCCTATAGCATTTTAGGACAATAAGGAAAATTAATGGTAAAAGGTTGGGAATGATGAGTGGATGATGGAAATAGATGAGGGTGATGGATTGGCATGGTCTTGGTCCTTCTGTAGCATCTGAGCAAAGGAGGAAAAATTCCAAGTTTGACTTCCTTTGACTAAGCTTTTGATTAACTTTTATTTTTGTGGCTAACTTGTTTTTGTTGCTTGCAGAGGTTGGAGAGCACCTACATACCTGAGAGAGATATATATATGGAGAAAATATTTATTATTATTTTTTCCTTTTTTTTCTTCTAGGCCTTCTAGTTGCCTCAATGAGGTTTTCAACTAGTAGGTCTGCCTAGGTGCCTCAAAGGAGGTTTTCACCTAGGATCTTTTTTTCTTCTCTTTTTTCTCTTTTTTCCCAACCCATTGACCACCTCATGGAGATTTTCAATCAATGAACCAATCTCAGGCACCTCAAAGGAGATTTTCACTTGAGATTTTATTTTTTCTCTTATCTTCCATTTTATTTTTTATTTTTCTCTATCCTATTCTGCTTGAAAAGCAAAATCTCTTTCAAGTATAAGAATACTTCCAATGGAGCCATGTGAAAATCAAGATGATAGATAAACTGATGTGCAGTCTTGAAATATATGCTTTGACATGTACCTGAAGTTTAGATACCAAATGCTTTGATTGAGATGAGATCAGGAATGGCTACAAATTACTGATTATCTAGGACCATATTTCAATATAGTTTTGATGCCCTTGGCCCACTTGCTGATTTGGATCATCTTGGATGTCTTCTTCTTCCATGAAGTTCATATTTTATTCTATTTTCTAATTATTCTATTGAACTCATGTAGGATCTGATGGTAAACATGATGGAACTTTCTCAATCTCTGATTTTGATGTCCGCTCTTCATCAAGTGTAGCCCATGATTCTTTGGTTTTCTCATTTGAATCTTCTTTTTTTGAATGTTGTCTTTCAATGACATAAAGACAATGTCTTTTTTGCAATGCTCTTCTTGAGCTAAAGATGAATACCATTGAGATCTAGAGGAGTTGTTTGGAAGTGTTGTGCCTAAACATTGTAAGTGGCCTAAGCTACTTCCTTGTGTGGGTTTGGAAATGGTGGTACAGGTAGTTGAGTGGTAATGGATCTTTGAGATGGATGTGGTTGGGGTTGTGGTTTTGGTGGAGGTGAATGGTAGGGATAGAATGGATTTGGGTATGGAGGATATTGAAGAAAATATTCAGGATATTTTGGATGACTCCCATAATTTCCTTGCCCACCTTGTTGCGAAGATTGGTTTTGGGGTTGAGATGACCAACGTTTCCAAGGAAAGGGTGTGTTCCAATTACTTTGAGATGGATGTGCATAAGCTTGAAATTATGAATTAGGATTTTGCATCATTCTAGGTTGACTAGGCTGTCTGGATCCTCTGGGAGCTACATAACATAGTTGCATTGGCAATTGACTTGCTCCATTGTCCTCTTGGTAAACTTCCTTCAACCTTGGTAATGAGAGGAAATATTTAACATCATGTGATTTTGCATGGACAACGCAAGTATCAACGTCTTATTTTTTCTCATTTTGTATTCTTAACATTTCTAATTTTTCACTTAGATTGCTAAGAATTTTTGTTTTAAATTTATCAAGCAAATTTCCAAGTTTAGCTTGACTTAACGATCTTGATGCTCGCTAACTTACTCTTGCCCTTCCTCTTGATATGTGTTTGCATGTTTCAAAAATTTCTTCAAATGATAATTGGTGTACATCACCTCTACTCATGAGATCAAGGAGATCAATCCATTCATCCCTAATTGTTCTAAGTAAGAGGGTTTTTAGTGTGTCAGATCCTAAATGATGTAGTTTTTTCCTCTTAAAATTATACATGAACCTATCTATTAGATACTCAAGACTTTCATCTTCTTTTTGATTCATTCTACAGATTTCTTCTTTAAGATCATGATCTTTGTATTTTTTTAGAAATATATTTTGCATATTATTCCATGATCTTATTGAATTATTCCGTAAACTCATGAACCATTTAAGAGCTTTATCCTTCAATGTTGCCAGAAACAATCTCAATTTTTGAGTGTTTAATAAGTAACCATAATATCTACAAACAATTTCAAATTCAAAGAGAAAGGTTTTTGGATCCTCTGGCCTTAGACCATGAAAGTTTGGAAGAAAAGATGGAGGGATGTTCTTCATGTGCACACTAACATCAATATCTTGAATGGGAAATTCAAGATGATATTCTTTATTTTCATCATCTCCATCCATTTATTCTACCTTCTATGTCACTTCTTCTTCTTCTACCTGCAAAAATAAATGGTGATGTGGCTCTTACTGCACCACGTGATGAAATGGGGGGAGGTTGGTGTTGGAGAATTTTTTTTTGAATAAGAATGCTAATGAAATGCAATTTTATATTATTGAAATGAAATATGACTAATGATTTTTTGTTTTTGTTTTTGTAGAAATTAAAAAGAAATGAATCAATTAGGGAAAAAAACAATGGATACTTTGACACCTCCCCGATAACGATGCCAAAAAGTGATGGGCCTCAGTATTGCAATAAGAATGTTGCAACTCACAAGGCTACCAACTTTAATTATCAATTCGGGGTTTGTAAAAACTTAATAGGTATCGACACTATATGTGCAACATATAATGTGCCCTTCCTTTGTTTTCACGATGTAATGGAGTGCATGTAATGAAATCAAATCTTAACTAGTTGCAGAAATGGAAATGCTCGAAATGGAAACCTTAACCTATTTCAAGAAGAAAATTCAAGAAAGGAAAAACTATTATAATTTCATAAAAGTAAATATCATTAAATAAATATCAATCATTACATTTCAAAGAGTTTAGATCCATTGATGGAGTTCATTGGATGTGGCAATCAAGAAAATCATTATTGTACTATCCAATTCATAAATTTGTCCATTAACCCAACTGAGATGTTTTGCATGGGTAAAAAGGAAAGTCATAAGTGGTGTTTATTCCTCCTAGACCATTTATTTAGAGACTAGGGGTAATGATTCAATCCTAATGGAAAAAAACCAACCTTTTTGAGCAAATCTAGGTAAGTATATACATGCTGGAAGAGTGTTGCAGGAATCTGCTACAGGAAACAAGTTTGCTACAGGAAGATAGAATTCACCGAATGACCAAATAAAATCAAATCAAAATTGGATGGGAAATTTTTTTTTATTTACTAGGATGTCTTAGGTATTCATTCCAAGTGGAATCACTCAAAAATACACCTATTAACACATGCTAAAAAGTAACAGAAAATTACTAGTCTAAAATCTAGAAATTCGAGAACTAGTGAGCTAGTTAATCTATCAAATGCCTAACCTAATAAAGTGAAAATGAAATGGGGTAAATTTTGTTATTGATTGGAATATTTTTTTGATCTAATTTAAGTGGAATAAACTCAATTTAATCTCGTTATCATGTTCTAAAAAATATCATAAATTTACTACTAGTTTCCACAAGGGACTTCCAGAAATTTAGATTAGGGAATAAGCAAACTAATTTAAGTAGCTCAATGATTACTATGACCTTCCAAAGCTTTTCAAAGGATGGAATCATTATTTTTATCCTACAAAAGAACTTAATTCAACCATTTAACCCAATTCTACAACAAGAAATCATCAATACTAAATGCACAAAATAGAAAAAGACAAGAACACGAGGTGCATGTGAATAAGAAGTGAAAGGAAGAAAGTAAATGATACAAAACGGATCTGAAGTTTCTGGGATGGCCAAGCCCAAGGAAACTCAAATTACCATGAAGGATTCCAATATTTAGAAGCTAAACAGGGCAGCAATCTTCATTATTTCCATAAATACAATTACATCACTACAAGAAATGAAAGTGGAGCTGCAAAAATACAAGTTCCCTCCACCAAAAGACTAATAAAAATCAACCCCTAAAGGAATATTCAACTTGATACTTATAAAAAATGTTTAGGAATCATTCCCCATGAAAGGAGGAAGCTTACCCTCCAAAATCCCTCAAATAGTGGATTTGGTTCTTGACACTAAGAATCTGCATTAAATGACATGGAACACATTCCTAGATTTTCTCAATCATTGGAGCTCCAGAGTTTGTGCTATAATTTCAGAGTATCTTCTTGATTTATTATCCAGAATTGATCCTCTTGTAGTAGGAAGAAAGTCCCTAACTAATCTCCTCCTCAAAATCTCCACAATCTGCTTAATATTCTCACAATATTCTACGAAAGGAAATAATATTAGGTACAAATATGCAATTATTCATAAACCTTCCTAATGAAAATATTAAAGTTAAAAAATATTATTAAGTGTAGAAGGAGAGGTTTAATATATCCTTGATGTGCCTAAGAAAGGTTAGATGGGCCTTAATTTATGTCTAATTTGGAGGCCCATCAAGCTCCTCACCCAGTTTCTTCCTACTTTCTTCATCTTCCAATTTATTTTTCTATTCTTCTTCCTCTAACTACTTCTATCATTCCTCTCCCTCTCTTTGCTTCTACCATATTTCCTCATGGTGTTTCTTTCTAGTTTGTTCTTCTGCCTTCTTTCTAGTTTCCTCTTCTTCTTTCTTTCTCAACTCTTCTTGTCTCTGCTACATATGTTCTTTTTCCTTTCTTTCTTGTTCTTCTTTCCACATTCATTCATTTTCTTGTTTCTGCTTCTTCTTCTATCCCTCTTCTTCTTATTTTTGCTTCTTTCAGATCCTTTATCCTATTTTTTGCTGCAATGGATACTTTAAGAATAATATGATCTGCTTTAAAGTTGCACAACTTTCCTCTTATACCTGACAATGCTGATCAGAGTGGACACTTCTTGCTGATTCCCTTCCCGAACAACCTTTTGCTCATGAACTAAATTCGAAGGGCATGCCTCATTGCCTGACACATGTGTTCAGGAAGCATTGTACCAACTATTTACCTTTTTTTCCTCTTCCTGGCAATAAGATTTCCATGGCTAGGAAAAATGAAACTTGGAATAATTTTTTTTACACACTCCTATGGAATCATATCTGTGAAATCTCATCTCGCCAAACCTAAGGATAAGTTCCTCAATTCTTTTTTATACAACCTTTCATCTCTTGAGCTCATAAGATCCCACTTGCAGGGGAAATGAAGGCCAAGGTGCATTCTTCCTCTACAACAACTGAGATAGACCTATGCTAAGTTGATAACCAACCTCCTGCATGACCACTTTGTCTGTCCGATACCTTGGAAAAATATGTGGAGGCCTCTTAGATCCAGACACTCTAAGGTATGTGTCTTGAGGCAAAGGAAACTAATATTCTATCTCCGCAAATGGTTTCCTAGCCTCATGGGACATGCAAGGGGCTTCTTCCTCAAAGATCATCTGATATAATACCATGAAGAATTGGTCAAAAAGCTTTTCATATACTCCACTGTAACTGTATTTTGACAATACTTTTCAATGTACATTGATAGAAAGTTCTCTTGGGGTCCACTTCTATTCTAGACCTAGAAACACATGGTGGGCACAAATACCATATAATAAGTAGGAAAACATGTAGAACTATTGTTGCTTTCCCTGTGGTGGTTCTTTCACCTTGTTCAAATTAACGTTCAACTGTCAGGATAATTTTTTCCTTATTGAATACTTTCCCTTCTGTGACAAGCGAACAAACCATGAAGATCCAAACTTTGTCAAAGAGTTCAATATTCTTTTATCCATATAACCTGCAACACATAGCCATTAGGTATTAATAAACCTTTCACATATACTTACTCTTGTAGGTACCATCTGGCTTCTAATGAAACGTAGTTGGTTCTTTCCATCATGACTTAATCACTTCTATGGTGTACAAATAACCCCAAGCTATGTAAAACACTGAAAGACTGATATGTCCTGGATCTGCAATACCTAGTAAAATAGATGCAGTCATGGCGAAAACAAGTTAGTTTCGTAAGAGATCAGTTGATCTAATAATCAATCACAAGCATAATACAACCACTAAGAAGAGGTATTGCGTAATGATTAAGCACAAGTGAGGCATAGTGACTTCACTGGTCACTGTAAATGCACACTGCATAGTGTCTAAGAGGGGATTATGCAAGGCTTAACACCAAGAGGAACAAATTGTGGACTGAGTTTGCGCAATGTGTAGTTGTTGATGGAGAGAGGCTACTTACTGCATAGTTTGTAGTGACAGAGGATAGGAGGGGCCTCACTATTAGCTGGGATTACACAATGCACAAATAGGGGGCATGAATTTTGTAGTGTGAAGTTATAGAGGGGAAGAGGGATCCTTTTCTGATTGATTGTGCAATGCGTAGTTGGAGAGGGAAGGAAGCTCTGGGATCTACACAATTTTCTCCAAAAAAATGCAAGGCTTGAGATCTATTGACTGAAGCGAGAAAGGATGTGGATGAACCTGAGATTCATCTAAACAAGCATTCACATCGAGCAAGAAAGATAATTAAAGGAAAACGACATGAATACATAAATACACTTAGCAAGAATTATTATTGGTAGGAAAAAACACATGTAATGCAAAGCGACAGTAGAAAACAAGCATAAAATACTGAAATGACACTCGTTAAAGCTAATAATAGAAAAAGTGACACTTATTGTGTAAAAGCCAGGACAAAATGACACTTTTGAAAGAAAAAGTGACAAAAGTAAAAGCAAAAAAAAGTGACAATTGAGAAACTTACCTAGAAAAGCAATGCAATTGAAACCAAAAGCTCCTTATGCTCCTAAGAATGAGTAGAGCTTGAAATATAAGTGTGAGAATAAGCTCTAGAATGAATTTCTTATATAAATGAGCTCACACAAAGTTAAGGTTGTTAGGGTTTCAGGTGTACATGCCTAAAATCAAGGATCTATTCTTAGTTAGCTAACACATGTAAGGTAATCAATTTGGAAACATGTGCCACACTGCTATCTAGAAGTGCGCATGGCTATCCTCAGGAAGTACACACTTCCTATTTTCAAGGAATGCACAATTGAATTTCTCTAGGAACTATCTAGTTTACTCACTCAAGAGACTCTATAATTGGTTGTTTCAGTAAAGTGCGTAGTTCACTTCCACAAGGGAATGAACAATTTTCTTCCACAACTAATTGCACAAGTGCCTATCTCAAGGGGTTGTGTAGTTCACTCTGACAAGGAGTTTTGCAATTGACTATCATAAAGGATTGCTCAATCCCTCAAATCAATACATGTTGTAGCTTGTTTTTCATAAAATGTTCTTTGTCTATCTTTATAATTGGTGCAATTGTTATTGACAAGGACTGATTGACATCATGGAGTGCCCTATAGCTATTTAAAGGAATGCATAGTTAAGATATCACAATCTTAGCATGAGAGAGTTGTTATCGGGAAAACTAGTGTCCATTCAGAGATACTAGTCCCACTAAGACGGGTAGCTATCTTAGAAACAAACAAACTAAAGTTACTTTTCTTTTCCTTTATGAGAGATAGATGAGAGAGAAGCAGAGAGTACCAACCTCTGTCTTTCGCTTAGCTCTTTGCTTGTTTCCTCCCTCCTTTGACAGAGTTTCACCACTCCTTCCTTACTTGTCCCACTTCAAAGAACACCTGTAGAGTCAAAGCAGCATGATACGATCAAAGCATAGAGATCTAAAACCATAAACAATATAGGATCAGATGTATATTGACCATACAAATGCATATATGAATACAAGATTCAGAGATATACAAGAATATGGAGGAAAACTTGAATAGCTTTATTGATAGAAGTAGTAGAAGAGAGGATTACAACCCATTGGTTTGACCCAGTTCCATCCTCCCAGCATGAAAGCCCTCTTCACCTCATGAAAAACAATATCACCCAACACTATGATGTTCCACAGAGAAACCAACAACGCTTCCTTACAAGATACAAAATTCCAACCTCTGGATCTCTAGGATGAGAGATCCATATATAGATGTTTGTAGGTGGGTGAGTCAGCTTCTGGGATTTTGATTAGTGTCATCTCTCTGATAGTTCTCGGTTCCACTTGGAGATTTCATGATCTCTTACTCATCCCTGGGTGAATTCAGAGAGGCAACTGTCAAATGGGTAGTTTCTAGAGGATTCTTTGGGTTTCCACCTAGCCAACTGCCTTTGCCATTTGTCTGCTCTCTCTCATCACACCCTACAAAAGGGATTTTCAGTATGCATCACACTTTTTCCATGTGGCACATGAGATGCATCGCACCCTTAGCACTGAGTAGTCTGTATGGTCCTGTTTCGACCAGTTCTGAGTAGTTTTTCAGGGAGAACTTTTGGGAGATGATGCAATCAGCTGACCTTGCTCCTTTAGGGTATGAAACAACACTTTTAGAGGCTTAGAAGCCCTTGGTTTATGGACATATGAGATTGGGGTTGCAGTTCCCAAATATGTCTATAACAAGAGTGTGGTTGTGACACTATGTACTTCAAGAAGAAAACTTGACACAAGAAAACATAAGACCAAGGGTGCTCTTAATAAGTTGAAATGGCAGTTCTTATGGCCAAGGGGAGGCTCCAAAATCAAAGCATGGGAAGAATTTTGGAGGGGGGTTGTAGCAGCTACAATAGAAAGAAAAAGAGGCACAACTTGATAATAGAGTTCACGCAATTCAGGCTACGTCTCCATGTTCACTCAACTGCGCAACTGCTCCAATAATATAATTCGAAGCATTTAAAATGGTTTCTTTACATCACTATGGAATTTCAAAACTGCATTAATATGTCTTCACCAACTATATGAAGATTGTATCTCATGCACTTCCCACTCTCGTTCTGCTTGAAAAATGCATGCAAATGCCTTGGTTTTCTATTATACACCTTTAGTGTTTCAGAACAAACCTAACTTAACTTGCACACTTTGTCAACAAGAAACACTTGATCTGTATGAAAAATGGATACAATGTCCTCAGTCTTCAATCTTGTATAAGTTAAACTTGGCATAAAAACTTTACTACACCAATATCCACATCTAAACACCCTTTATTTGCTTAAAAAATGCTTCTAAAGCCCGAGTTCTCCATTATGTACTCTAGTATTTATACAACAAAATTGACATTACTTAAGATTTCTATCAACTTGTAGTTACTCGGGGGATTGGTAAAAACCCTGCATTAGAAGGTCATAGGTGATGGGGTTGAATCTTCATTTATTTTTTATTTTTCATGCCATTACATTATTGAAACTTCAAATAATAAATTCTTCATTTCACCATACAAAGCATATGGTTGGTGTATTGGTTAAAATGTTGGATTGTTGAGGAATAGGTCATGGGGTCAATCTTGCATACCACCCTTTCTTGGAAATATTTAACAATTGAAATATAAATATAGTATTTTCGGTTCATAATATAACAAACTCCATTGGCTTGTTGGTGAAGCCATGAACCACTACGGGGAGGTTGCAAGGTCGATCTTAGTGGGTTGCTTGTTTTGGACAAGTGATAACATTTAAAATTTAAATATATCTTGTGTTGGATGGATTCCAACAATCAATCGATGAATCAATGGCAGTGTTTTTTTTGCGCAAACGAGGTCGAGGGCATCAATCCCATCAAAAGATTTTTCGCTAATCCTCATGGCCAAATTGAGGTTGTGACATGGCACACTCTTATTGGTCCTCGTGGAAATGACATCAACCTCCTTTGCATAATCATCATGCCACCTTATTTTTACATTTGTCCCACATCACTTCATTGACAATTCCACTTCAACACCGTGTTAGCTTTCTGCCATGTCATTAGTATCGCATGCCACATTTGGGTGTTTTTGTCTATTAGCCAAAAATTCAAAAGGCCATAACTCTCTCATATGACCTATTTTTGACCTCGTTCAAGCATTATTGGAAAGATTTTGATGAGCTCTTCAACATGAGTACATTCACATCACAATTAGATACCTTTAATTTTTCTTGGTTTTAGAGATCCTCCTAGATAAAACCTCCCCACAAAAGGAACTTTTGGTCCATCAAAAGTCTACATACATGGTTTGACTTGTCTCTCTAATTTTTACACTCTTAAAAGCATAAAAACATTGTTGCATATAAGTGACGTTATAACAGGTCATCACTTGTACAATTTTTCCTTCTAGGGCTCCAATACAAAACATGTGAGGTATACCACAATCGAAGCAAACAACTTTAAAGTTGTGTTACCCATTTCTTACCAAAATCGGCTAATGCATTCTCCTTTTTGGGTTGCACCTCTTGGATTGATGTTTTTATTATCAACTCTTTCATTTTCTACCTCATAGTTCACAAGTGCATGCAAAAACTTCTTGTCTTGTATTGGACAAAGTTGTTGATGAAGTTTCCAACATTTTTCAATTCAATGTCCAGTCTTATTGCAATTAGCGCAATAATTCTTTGACCAAAAGTACTTCTTTCCATTCTCCATATTTATTCTTGGAGAGGGGTATTTACATCTTGTCTCCTTGTTCTTGGTAGACATAAACTTCCTGAACAAGGACTTTCTCTTCCAAAAATTGGGAACTCAATGGTTATGTAATTTTCAAAACGTGGATGTATACTTGTACCATAAACTATGTTTCTTAATTCCATTATTCTTATAGTCAAAGAATAACTTGGAATAATAAGGTTTATTATTCCTCTCATGGTGGTTCATTTTCCATGTCTATCAAGGAAAAACAATCTTCACTCCTTTTACATGCTAACCTTTCTCTTGAGATGCCTTTCATTCTTTGTCACACTCATGAAGGGATGCACCATAAATTTGCTTGAGTTGTTTTTGAAATGGCTAAGGATCTTCTCTTAAAGTATCTCTTGCTTCAATGACCTTGGAGCATTCTTCAACTTCTCCTTTTCCATATCCCAAACCTGCATAGGGAGGCCTTTCAACAAGATCTCTAGGATTAATCGTACCTTTTCCATTGTTTCCAAAACTCTTTCCATCATAACCCATTTGGTTGGAAACTTAAACCCAATACCAAGAGAAAATGATGACTCACTTACATTGCATATGTCAGTGATAGATTATGAATCTATGGTAGAAGATAGTCTCATTGACATTGTATATTATTATTTTGCCTCCACTCTTTCAATTTTTTGAAACTTTACCAAAATTTCATCCTTGGATTGAAATTCAAGCTACAAATTTTTCTTCTCATCTTCAGAGACTCGCAATAACCTTCTCAATTCAAAATTCTCTTCCTAAATCTACTCGTTAATCACTTCAAGTTCTTGAAGTCTTTCTCACTTCAAATCTTTACCGATGGTTACCATACACACTTGAAAATTAGGTCACAACTGCTATGATAACAAACCTGATTGAAATTACACTGACTAATTTGCAATATCTTAAATTGTGAATGGACTTATCGTAAATTCAAAAAACTTAATGAGAAATATAAAAGTATGTTGGATGTGGAGCTTGATTATCTTCCTAATTTAGAGGTATTGTTTCAGCTATTTTGGATCCCAATCCCCGACGGGAGGTGGGGGGCAGCTTGCCAACCCACTATTGCTATTGTTGCCTAGGGGTCCAAGGGAAGTCGAATGCATGTTTGTAGCCCCTTCCCCCACCTTGGTAGGGGTTCGACGGGAGTGCCCCGAAGCTAAAAATAAATGAAAAATTGCCTTGTAAAATATTGCAATTTCGTAGTCAATCTGGGGCGTTCATTAGGTGAATGATATGATGGTAGAAGTTATGTTAATTTAGGGTTTTTTTCCCTAGAAGGAAACCCCTTAGTTTATATGAGGGAATTATATTACAGTTGTGTATTATCGTTCTGAAAGAGGAAGAGAGAGGAGAATGTGTATGAGAGAAAAGGAAATTACAGTGGATCTACTGTAGGTTGTATCTCTTAATTTTGCCAGATAATATAAAGGAAGGATTGGCTATTTCTCTATGGATGTAGCTATAATTGGGTGAACCACGTATATCTGTGTCTCTCTTGTTTTATGTGTTTAATTTTCTGCAATATTTTATGTGTTCCATTGCTCTATTAAATAATTTATAACAACCGGTATTAGAGACAAAGGTTTATTTGGATGATAAGCTCCCGAGAGAGAAGGGTTCCTGGTTTGAGTGGGAGAAATGGTGGAAGATGGTAGGTTTAGGGTCAAGAAATTTAATAACCAAAACTACCAGCTATGGAAGATGCAAATGGAAGATTATCTGTATCCAAAAATTCTGTACCTACAATTGAGTGAAAAGACAAAGAAGTCGATGAGTATGTTGGATGAATAATGGGAGATTCTTGATAGAAAAGAATTAGGAACAATACGAATGTGCCTGGTTAGTATCCTTCAATATTTCGAAGGAAACTATAACAAAAGGTCTAATGAGTGCCTTGGCGAAAATATATGAAAAACCCTCAATCTCGAATAAGGTATTTCTTATGAAGTGTTTGTTTAATATGAAGATGTCAGAAGGTGGATCTGTTGCTAATAATTTAAATGGGTTTAATATAGTTACCAATCTGTTAAGTTATGTAGGGGTAAATTTTTATGATGAAGTTAGGGCTCTATTGTTTCTGTGCCCATTATCATAAAGTTGGAATGGTTTAGTTATGGATATTAGTAGCTTTGTCTCTATATATAGTAATTTAAAGTTTGATGATGTTTTCAGTGCCATCTTTAGCGAGGAAATGCAACGGAAAAGCTCTGGTGAGATATCAGGTAATGATTTTACTGTAGAGACTAGAGGAAGAAAAATGGAAAGAGGAAGGAGCCCAGGAAATCACATAAAGTAAAGAAAAGGCATATCCAAATCTAGATCAGGGATAGTGTGCTAGAAATATGGGAAGAAATGACACCTAAAGAAAGAATGCAAATATCAGAAGGGAAAAGGAGATGGACAATAAGAGAACAATCATGAAGTGAATGTGACATGTGATGTGTTGAAATATGCTTTGATTATTTCGTTAGAGAATATTATTGATGCTTGGGTAGTATATTCATGGGCCTCATTCCATGCACACCTAATAGGAAACATTTTCATGACTATGTTTAAGGAGATTTTGGACAAGTTAGTTTGGGTGACGATAAAACTTGTAAAATCATTAAAATGGGTAAGTTTTTTGTAAAGCAACATAATGGAAACCAATTACTATAGAAGGAGGTAAGACATGTTCCATATTTAAATAAAAATACAATTTCAATAGGGCAGTTAGATGGTGAAGGTTGTGTAACTACATTCACAGAAAAAACCTGGAATGTGTTGGCTTAAGGGGGTTTGGACCTAGGTTCAGAGTTAGCTATTCCAACCAACAAAACCCTTCATTTCTAGCCCTTTTGGCAACAACCTGCATAGCGCAGGTTGCAGTCTCACCCGAACTAGTATTGGGGATGATAGAATCAGGTTTTTGAAATCTTGAGGTCTGTGTGATGGCTTTCTGTTACTTCTAGGGCTTATTCCGACCTTTGCGAAACCTAACCCTTAAAATGCAAAATTTATAGTAACTTATAGAAAACATATTCTAACTCTGTGCTGATTGCTTTTAACATCATAAAATCATGTAAACTATCAGATATACTACTTTCACACACCAATTAAGTGTTTCTTAAGATAATTACAAAAAACAAAGCGAATACACATAAAATGCATAAATAAACAGAACGTCATAGACACACAAATATGGCTCCAAAATAGTCTTTATTAAGATGAATCCTTCTATTACAGACTCTTTCCTCCCTATGCACACAACTATAGGGGCCTGCGCACTTAGCTGCAGACTTACCAAGGTCTCCGCGCACACACCTGCAGGAGCCTTCCCCTTTGCCTAAGTACAGAAAACAAACTTTTCTACCTTAGATAACTTGCCCATACATAGATCTTCAATGAATTTAGCTACCTCCTATGACTTGCTCTAAATCCTTTATATAGATTCTTTCATTATAATACCATGGTTTGCAAACCATATACAGGTCACAAATCATCTTAACTTCTAACAAACTAAGGGGCTTTGACCTTCTTAAATCCCCTTTAACTCCTACGACCTTCGTGCTCTGCTCCTAAAAATGCAAAGAATTTACATAATTAACAAAAATGATTACAAAATTTACCCTAGGGGACCTTGTCCCAACAGGCCCCCAACACAAATTTGTGACTCGTCCTCGAGTCACTTAGCTGTTTGTGCCTCGATCTTCACATGTAGCTCACTCCTTTCAATGGAAAAATATCCATCCAATAAGCTACAATGCTTCCAATGGTCACTTTTTGTCCAAGCTGTGTGGGACCCACCATCATAGCACAGTACCTTCATCTCAACTTTCCTCTGCGCCTTGCCTTGATACGTTGTGTATCCCTTTCGCTTCACCCAACCTTCCTTTTGGCAGTATAGTTTATAGTCCCACGTTCCCTTGCAACTACCTAGAACACTAAGAGTATCCCACAATCATATAGTCACTACATAGGGGAGGGATCACCCCTGTACAACTTCAATCAACTCCCATTGACTTTTCCCAGAAATAGTTCCCCATAAATATTCATGGCCTGAACTGTGCCTCCATTGATAATATCCTTAATAATATATGGCCCTAGCTATGCCTTTTCGCGATCCTTCTACACCTGTTCATGAAAACTTGCCAAGATACAATCTTCCTCCAACTCTACGAGCTGCACGAGGCGTTCTTCCATAGCATCTTGATCGTCCATGCCTATAACTAAAACAATCCACAAACTGGGCACTATGTATTTTATTGACATTACCGCTTCTTGCCCATAAACCAATTTGAATGGCGTTTGTCCATTCAACTTATTGCAGGTATTTCTATATTCCCATAGAACAATGGGTATGCGCACATCCCAGTCATTTCGCTTAACATTGAAAATCTTTGTTAAGGAATTCTCCAAAATCTTGTTAAATGCTTCTATAGTGTTATTCACTTGAGGATGATACAACATACTCTTCTGGTGATACACCTGGAATTCTTCGAGCAACGTAGAGATCGTTTCATTTAAGAAGTGCGCGCCCCTATCACTCATCAAAATCTTAGGGCAGCCAAACTAAGAAATAATATACTCAAAGATGAACTTCTCAGTTGTAGCTGCACTATAATCTTTCACAGGCTGTGCCTCAACCCACATCGTTAAATATTCATTCCCTGTAATGATATATTTGGCTCCATTCTTCTTTCCTAGTGGCTGAATTGGTCTTATTTGTAGGTTCATCACCATTCTCAATTTGCAATAGGTGATCTGACCCAACATTCATCTCCCTGGATTCACAATTACCTCAAAGTTATATTCTTGAAAAAGCAACAACCATTGATAGATTTCTCCACCCAACACAGGCTTGTTGACCAGATACTTCAAAGCAGAATGGTCTGTGTATATCTTGAAGTGCGCAACCAACAAGTAGTGTCTTAATTTCTGCAGCGCATACACCATTGCTAATCCTTCACGTTTTATGGTAGAATAATTCTTTTTTGCTTTCGACAACTTCCAACTTGCAAATTCTATTGGATGAGTGATATCACCTTCACCTGGATGGATGAGCACAAATCCTAGTGCTATGTGTACATGGAACTCCTTCTTCTAGTTGGGGAACACTAAAATGGGCGCGATGAGCATTTTCTCCTTCAAAACATCCAAACTCTTATAGCAGTCGTTGTCCTAGAAAAATGTCGCATCCTTTTTTAGCAATCTTTCCATGGGCGTTGTGATCTTCACATATGCCTATACATTTCTTCAAACTAAGGGAAATATGAACCCTTCGATACATATCCAACATAAGGCGAATGCTGGCGACATGTCTCTTAACTAGCCCAAACATAGTCTAATTATCAAAGTATACCTCCAAAAACTTATGAATAAACTCCTTGAAGGCTATGACTACCACCCAAGAGAATATTTCAGGGGCATTCTTAAGTCCAAAAGGCATAATTGTATATTGGAAACACCCCCATTTAGTAGCAAAGGTAGTCTTACTTCTATCCTCTGGCGCGATCTTGATCTGATGGTACCCTAAGAACCCATCAGTAAATCAGTAAGCCTCCTCATGTCCAACATTTTCCAATACTCCATCCGTGAATGGCGTAGGAAATGGATTATGGACACAAGCATCATTTAACTTCCTTAATTCTACACATATCCAAATTTCACCCTGCGTTTTCTTCTCCTAAACCACCATGGGACTAACCTAGTCCAATTCTTCAATAGGTTCGATAGTCCCAACTGCAAGCATATTATCGACTTTAGTGTGCACCTTTTCCTTGTACTTAGGATTCAATCGATAGGGATGCTACTTTAATGGCTTCACATCTAGCTTTAAAGTGATATTCATGACACCCAAATCCCCTACTATCCCTTTCAAATCAGATAAATTGGTGGGAAACAAGTCCTGATACTCCTGTAGTAGCTCTGTGACTTTGTCCACTGTATCTTCATCCAAATAATCATCTATGTTTGTAAACTTCAGTTGCTCTTCTGATCCAATATTCACCTGCTTGGACTGTGAGATATCAGGGACTTCTGCTTGAGGCCCTTCTACTTCGCGTTGTCCTTCTGACTCATGAATATTGATGCTCCTAGGATTTTCTTCACCATCCTCAGTGGTCACATTGTAACATTCTAGTGCATGCCACAACTACATACTCAAATATGGTTGTGCCCATGCAATGCATTCAAATACATTTTCAAAGCTAAAGGTTAATGTAAAACTTTCTTTCAGAACATCTGATTCTTCCGTTCCATGTTGCAGCTTTGTTTCTAGATACCAGTTGATTAGAATCGTATCCAAAGTGTGGCAAAACATATGAACCCATTCCGGCTATGGTTCTTCTCCCCAAGCTTTCACCCATCGAGCTAGATGCTCGCGGGGATCATCCTTCCTTATGTATTTCTCCGTAATGCGGGTATTGGCATATCCAAACCATAGCTTCAACATTCACTGATACTGCTTCCAATCTGCGAATATGTTCTCATGGGTAACCCACCATCTGGTAGGCGTAGCTCACAGTGTGATGTCTAGTGCTTGGAACGGATGTTCCTCTGACACATATCTTTCAAATTTATCTAGAAATAAATTGACATCTTCTAAACCATCATAATGCGGTAAGTTACGTACCTCAATGGATATAGATTGGAGTGATTTTGTAAGCTTGTTGCATCTCAACGACGATACCTTGTGCAACCTATTTTTTTAGTGTTTGAGTTCCTCATCTAAATCTGAATTACAAGAGGTGTCCTTCTCCCACGTAGTTTTCCTATCCACCATAGGGTTGATCCAATCTTCATTTTGCGTAGTCAGCTTATAGATCTGCTCAATATCATTGTCCTCCTCATAATCACGGACTATTTTAGTATACTGTGCACCTTCGATTGGATCCAATGGCACAATAACCCTTAGTTCCTTCTTTTCAAATGTCATACTGCACTTGTTTAGGTTGATGACTATGTTCATATCACATTCCCAATCAATTAAAAGCAGTGCTAGATATGGGTTACTGTCATCTACTATTTTGATCACTTCAAAATCAGTTATGGAGCGTGCCCCTTAATATCTATAGTCACTGCATGTAGGCACCCTTTCATGCGGAAAGAGTTAATCTTGCGGACAAAACCAACCTCCCTAGAAGTCTAAGACTTTCTAGTGACAAACAAGACAATTAAGAGCAATCCTTCTCTAAACATGCATTTACCATACAAGAAATCAAGTGTTTAGATCCTACCTGTAGTCCAACGCTGTTGTAGTAGTCTAGCCTCGTCGATCCAGATGAGCTCCTCCTTCACTTCGAAACCTGCATTCACTAACAATCAAACGATTACATGGCACCTGAATATCTCATAAAACAAAACATATTCAACATATAGACCAAGGAGTATATGAAACAATTCATTAATAACAAATCATTGAGAAGAATGGACTTATTTGTATTAATAGGAACAAAAGAAACCATTACAGCCTGAGCCTTGGTGTTGTGCAAGTTCCTCCCAGGGTCCAGCAAGAGTTTTCCTCTACTTTGACAAGCTCACCCACTTCCAAATATGAAACAAGAAAGGATGGGAATCTCTCCTCACAAGCTTCTACAAGGAAGTCCTAATTCTAGCAGCATCTACCCTTTGGAATGTTCAACTTTCAACCTCCACTCCTCTGGCCCAATGCCTGTATTTATAATGCTCTAGAGGAAGTTAATCAGGTGCACCATCAATGGGATAAGCCCCTCTTTTGGATGGGGTAGCTCCTCTCTTGATGGGATAAGTTCCTCTTTCATAGGGATAACATGAACCATCTTGAGGCGCTCAATACACGTCAAATAAGCTTCTAGAATGCTCTAGAAATGACCACAACTAACTTTTTTAAGATGAAACTCGCGCCTTTTGACCTTTACAGGAGTATGCACCCACCCCTTTACATACAGAGTGTACAGGTATGCAGGTATTGTGAACTTGGGATGCGTACACACAGGTAAGGTAGAGAGAAACTGCGTACCCAGAGATAAACATGTTTTTAATGACTTTCTCTCTTTCTTGAAGTTTGACATGGAGAGCATAGGTATGAGGCTTGCCAAGGAGGATAGTATGACTGTTGATGGAGCCATACTAACTGCAAATAGTCATGGTGACAAATTTTAGTGTAACAGATTGCCCCCTAAAGTGCGAAGCCTGTAATAGATTAGGGTTTTATATCATCTAGGAAGGGTGAAGTACTTTATCATTTCAAGGATTATCTTGTAGAGAGCCCAGTCAGAACCTGCAATTTTCAACACAAAATAAATGTATAAGATTATATCATCGCTGAGGTAGGCATTCCCATACTCAGATAAAAAAACTTTAACTAACAGACTAACTACTATTCTAATACATGAATGATTTCATAGTACATAATAATCATAGACTCATGTAGACACAGTATGGACGCAACCATCTGTTTATAATTGGTCTACTCTATAATGAGTACAAAACTCCTCGCAGCCTGGATGGTGGAAACTAGATCCAAGGTCTTCATTTCTACTTCCCGAATTGGTACGATTCTATCCATGCGAATAAATGAGTCGATGTCGAACATGGTAGAAACCACTTGATTACGAGTTGATGATGTAAACTATTAACAAGTGTGAGAGAGACCACCAGTGATGTCAATGGTTCTCAAAGTACCTAGTACAATCCATGAGATGTGAATGAATGAGTCGATGTCAAACATTTCACGGAGTCCTTCGATCGAAAGTCAATGATGTAAACTGATGTCGAAGGTGAGAAACCTGCCATTGATGCATGCAGACTTCAAGGTACTAACGATTTCTAAGTCAACTCTCTAGATAATGTGCTGATGTCGATAGAAAGTGACCCGTTGCAGGCAAGCCCATAACACGAAATCATGGTTCAAGTTGAAGAAATATTGCTGTAAGGATTGACTCAGGGATGGACAAAATGGATGATAGGTATTTTGCAGTTGAATGTTTTGTTTGCAGACCTCTTGAACACATAACGACACAACAGATGGTTTGGTGATAAATGACTCAAAGTCGACTCCCATAACCCGGCTAAAAATGTCAAGTGATTTTGGTCAACTGTGAGGTAAAGGATTTCTCAACCCAGGTGAATGAACAAGTGTCGTGTTCAAGAGTGGTAGTAAGGCTTTTTTTGAGACAAAAAGATATCAAATAGGCTCATTCTTCTCATTTTTCCCCCACCATTTCTGGCAAGTACCTCTTTATTTTTTACAAGCTTGAGGAGGATACATATGCTTGTTTGTAAGCTCATCCTTCGGATGAGTCCAACTTAGTTTTTGATGCGAACCCTAAGAAGGAGTGGTCCGTTCCTGTTTGTAATAGAACAGGTCCTTTACTGTGAAATTTTAACGAGTCCAATATAGGAGAAACTCGGAGTTTTTCATATTTAGAGAGTCTGAAAAACTTAGAAGACTCCAGTTTGGACTTTTTCGTAAATTTGTGTCTCCTAAGCCCGAAAAAGTATAAAATAATACCTAGGAGAACCGCTTGATCTTGCGACCAAGGAGTACTTTCATGATTAGTGTCTTTGATCTGAAAAGTAAAAAGCGATCAAGGACACGTCATTTTATTTCCAGTATCGAATTTGAAACGACAAAAACTCGGCAATCTTTTCCTGTTTTTACGATCAAAAAACGGCTATAAGGAGACTGTCTTTTAATTCCATTTTAACGAGTGTACAAGAAACGCTCAGGAATCTTTTCATTTTTTAGGAGTCAGAAAAGGGCTTAAAAGATGACTCTGATGTTTTGGTTCGTGAAAAATGACAAATTTCCCTGAAAATCCTTTGGTCCTGCATAAAAACAACACGTTACTCATACATGTTTAAGATAAGAAAAAATACATTGAAAGATGTCCTTCCATGGTGAAAAATAAACAAACTTAGCATTTATTCATCCAAAAAACCTATAAAAAGACTTTTTACCATGTCATTTTTACCATTTTACTGTTGAGGGAGAGAAAAGGGCTTTTGGCAAGAAACTTCTCATGGACTTTGCGAAGAATCTGACCATTGAAATCGAGCGCCGTCTCTTTCAGGTATTTCACAACATGCTCCTCTTTATTTTCATCCGATTAGAATTTCAATTTAAGCCCTAATTTGATTTTTTTGGGGCTTTGGGGTTTTGAGATGCGCTTTTTGGGGTACGCAGGTCTCCCATGGGTAACCTGTGTACCCCAACATTTTCCTTAAAGGGAAAATGGTCGGGGTACGCAACCTACCTTCAGCACAGCTGCGTACCCATGCTCTGTTTCTGAAGGCGGGGTGCGTACTCTGCGCAAAGCTGATTTACAAAACCCAACTTAAGATTGAACCATTATTTTTTGATTTGATGAATTCTAATGCATGTTTTTTGGTATGTAGATTACCCACCATGCTTGATTGGCGCGAAAGAGAAAACAAAGATGTTGATTTGGCCGCAATTAATCATCAACCTTCCATTGATGCTTTAAAGGCATGCGATCTTTACAAATATTGGGCCATACCTGGCATGAGGGCCCAGGTGCCATTCTTAGAGTGGATGGTCGAGAGATGGAATGTTCAGGATCAATTTTTTTATATCGGAGGGCACCAGCTCAAGATAGAGCCCTCTGACATATATTTTCTCACTGGATTGCCTAACAGGGGTGAGCACCTATCACTATTCAGGACTAGGCCGGGTGGCCAATCCCTTGCTAGTCTCCAGCTAGAGTGGTGCAACAATCAGAACCAGGAGAAGGGGATCGAAATCAAGTTCATATCCCGACCTGAACTTATGGTGATTTCCTTTATAGTTACCAGACTCTACGGCGCAACCGCTTTACACCTTGCCACCGGGTCCCAAATGTGGATGGCGATTGATTGCTACCGAGGCACCATTTTCAACTGGTGTGATGCTGTGCTGGCCAATATGAAGGGTCAGCTGACTAGGGCAAAGAACGGCCAATCAAAGAATTTTGGATATGGGCCTTTGGTTGTGAGCTTTTCCTTAGAGAGAGTTCTGATGTTGATCCCACATCATCTCATAGTTGAGGTTGGGCATCCTCGGGAGCCGAAGTTGATGCGATGGGTTGCGGTGATGGCCCGACATCCTGATGAGGGAGCGGGAGTCGCTCGATTTCCTGCAGGTTACTTTCACTGGTTGGAGAACCAGGTCTTTGCCATTCAGGATTTTCCTTATGCCGAAATGGATTTTCGTGGAGATCCGGACATGGTTCTTCCACAGGGAGAACAATGGGATGACAGAGGTATATTCACTTTTCACAATTGTTTTAAATTATCTATATTTTTGTTTTTAAATATCGTCTCAAAACTGACAGTAAAATTTTCAAAATGCAGATGTAGGTCCATGACGTCCAGCCAATCTCCGGCCTTTCAAGAGAAGACATCCAGTTGCACCGGTACCGGTCCCACAGGACGCGACTGCAGAGACGCTAGCTGAGTTGGAGCAAGATCTAGAGCGTCTGATGGTAGATATACCAAAGACTACCATAGATGATATTCCTATCAGGCTTCAGCGCTATGTAGTCGCAGTCCCAGGACCTTTTAGGAGGTTCTTGTGTAGGGTAGCCGTGCAGTGGTGTCGTATAGGGAGCACCACCAGTGATTGGATGGTTGCTTTGTAGACACATGTGACATTTTGGTTTTTTGTACTTTATCATTTTTGCCGATCATAAGGAGTTTTTCAACCTATGATCGAAGACGATGTATATTTTTTGACACACTCTATCTAATATCATTTTACCGGCTTATCTTGTTAAACATGTGTGATGAAATGTTTTTAAATTTACAATTATCTCAAATGTCTGTCTAATACTCGAGAAGCAATTGCATCTGCTAATGTATTTAGAGACCTTGGAATAAGCTAATATTCAATGTAATCAAACTCACGTTCCAAGAGACGCACTCTCAAAAACAATCTTAATAACATAGGATTTCTAATGGCATAAAATCTATTAAGTTGTAATACAACAAGTTCTGAATCTAACCTCACAATCAAACGTCGAATCCCGAATGAAATAGATTCAGACAATAAATCAATCACTGCACTGTATTCTGCAATGTTGTTTGTTGTTTGACCGAGGCTCACCCCATGCATAGAAACTAACTCGTCAGAGGGCAAATAGATAACCCAAGCTGCGGAAGAGATATTCCATGTACTACGACAAGCACCATCAGCGAATCCAATGTACATTTGGAGAGGCATCGACATCTGAAATATCAAGAGTAAAACCAAGATAAGCCAGAATAATGACGAAAACAAACTCTCTAAGCTAAGCACACTGTCTAGACTAACAAACACACCAGCTAGAAAGAAAACCTAACTAGAAAGGAAAACCTAACCTAACTAAAAATTCTCCATACCCATCATTTAAGCATAGTACCTCTTTAGGTAAAGTCCATTTCTGGGTTTACCCAAAGAGTCCCCGTCAAAATCAACTAGCTCATATGCCCCCTTTGCTAGCTTTCGCTTGACAATGTAGGGCCCATGCCAAATAGGAACGAATTTTCCAGCACCTAGTTTATCGTTAGCTTGATCATATAATAGCACTAGGTCTCCTTCCGAAAAATTTCGAGGGGTCACATTTCTATCATACTGAGCTTTCATCCATTTCGCGTGAGTCTCGATTGCCAATGCAGCATCACGACGAGTCTCATCTAATTGAGCTAAGTATAATAAACGCTTCTCCTCTTCGGACGTAGCTGGGAGTAATTCGATAGCCATTTGAAGTGATGGGATTTTGCATTCATTGGGCAACACAGCTTCCAAGCCATAAACTAGCTGAAAAGGAGTGAACCCTGTTGATGTTTTCACTGAGGTTCGGTATGCCCATAGCGCTGAAAATAACATGTTGTGGCAATTTGACCGATGAATACCAATGATTCGTTGAATCATGATAACCAGAACTTTGTTGATAGACTCAACCAGACCATTGGCTTGTGGATAATAAGGAGTAGAGCTATCGTGGGGCAAACCAAGCTGGCCTGTAAGTTCGGTCATCATGACGTTTCGAAAATGGCGCCCATGGTCAGTAATGATCGCTTGTGGGACACCAAACTTAGCAATAATGTGATTGAATATGAAAATTGCTGTTGTTTTGCCGTCTTCCTCGAATGTAGGCATCGCCTCGGCCCATTTAGTAAAATAATCAACCGCGAGGATGATATACTCATGCCCCCCAGCTGAGTGAGGGTTACAAGTTATAAAATCGATACCCCATTTGGCGAAAGGACCAGCAACAATTATAGGGTGGAGAGGAGCAGGTGGTGCGCGCATATTTCGATCAA
Organism: Pinus taeda; assembly: GCA_000404065.3. Classification (NCBI taxonomy): domain Eukaryota; kingdom Viridiplantae; phylum Streptophyta; class Pinopsida; order Pinales; family Pinaceae; genus Pinus; species Pinus taeda. The sequence continues at coordinate 11,469 of APFE030501033.1, read as the reverse complement.
ACACCTGAAATTTGTGGCATTTTAGGACCGCAATAATAGAATCTTTGAATAAATACGACCATAAGTAGCCAGCTCGCAATATCTTTTGGGCTGTGGCATACCCAGACATATGACCGCCACACGCTCGAGAGTGACAGTCATTTAAAACCCTCTCAGCCTCTTCGTGAGTTAAGCAACGTCGAAAAACCAAGTCCGCCCCACGGCGATAAAGAGTATCTCCAATAATTTTAAACTGATGGGACTGGAACCGAATTTTTCGATGCTCTGACTTTGAAAGTTCAGGCTGAAAAGATTGGGTCTAGAGATAGACGATTATATCTCCATACCACAGATCTAAAGTGCTGATGAGAAACAAAGATTCATCCGCAATGGACTCCTCTGCCACAGTCTCTGTGTCAGCACGCGGGAAATCACACATTAACTCCATGAAAACTAAGGATTTCTTAGACTTGGATTTCTCGAACTCCAAATCGAACTCTTGCAGGATAACGATCCATTTAGAGTACTTGCCCCCTAGCAATTGTTTAGTCAAATATAAATCATAGGGTTGCAATCTGAAATAACTGTAGTTTTACGAAGTAAAATGTAGTGACAGAAACACTGGACAACTTGAACAGCTGCCAGAGCCAATTTCTCCACATGGGAATATTTTAACTCAGTTGGATTTAGGGTCCGACTAAGATAATATATCACATGTTCCACTCTGAATTCGTCTTCCTGGACTAACACCATTCCAATAGTGGAATGTGAAGCTGCGAGGTATAAGAAGTAGTCCTGGTTGTAGTTGGGAGGATACAGCAACGATGCATGGGTCAACGCGTGCTTGAGTGCATCAAAATATTGCTGAGCAATCTGATCCCAAAAGAACTGAGCATTCTGTTTCAACAACCGGGTAAAACCCTTAGTGACCTCGGCGTAGTTTGGAATGAATCGGCGTAAAAAGTTTGCTTTCCCCTGCAAACTTTGGAGTTGGCGCAGACTTGAAGGAGGAGGCAATTTGATGATAGCTTCGACCTTCGAGGGATCAACGCGAATGCTGGCTTTTGAAACAACAAACCCAGCAATCGACCCGCTTCTATACAGAATACACACTTGTGCGGATTCAACCGAATACGATAATGCCTACACCTCATAAAGATTGCTCGTAAGTGGACAAGGTGGTCAGCTCGATGTAAGGAATGAGCAGGCAAATCATCGAGGTACGGCTGCACAATGTGCTTGATTTCATGAAATGCATAAGACATCGCCCGTTGAAAAGTGGCTCCGGCATTCTTAAGCCCAAAAGGTAATTTGCAATAAGCAAATGTCCCCCATGGAGAAATGAATGCCATTTTTGGTTGATCAGCAGGTAGAATATTGATTTGATTATAACCCGAAAAACCGTCCATAAAGGAAAAAATTTCACTTCCGGCACAATCATCAATTATTTGATCGATATAGGGCGTTGGGTAGTTGTCTTTTGGACAAGCTCAATTTATATCCCTATAATCGATACAGATTCTTATTGTTCCCTGTTTCTTGTTAACCAGAACAATATTCGATACCCAATCCGTTAACGGGATCGGATACATGAAACCTGCTTTCAACAGCTTCTCAACTTCTGCTTTAATCACAGCCGCTTTTCGAGGGTGAATCTGACGCAACCGTTGCCAGACGAGTTTAGCATCCAGGTAGGTCTTGATTCCATGGACAACAATGGCAAGATCAATTCCTGGAATTTCCTCATAAGACCAGGCAAACACGTCACGAAATTCTTGGAATACGGCCTTGTAAGTTCGAATTTCATCATCTGTACACGAGGCACCTATATGAATGTTCTCAACAATTCCAGACTTCACTAAAATGTCAATGGGAATAGTGCGAGAAATATTCCCTAAATTCAGCTCTAAATCAGGATGTTTCATTGGACTCTCAGCTTCTTTGACATATTCAGCAGTAAAGATGGATGAGAAATCATTTTCAAAATGATCATCCTCAGGTAAAAACGAAGATCGGTGATGAAGATCGTCCCATGGTAAATCGTCTACACATAGGACTTCACGAAGGTGTTCGTCAGATGACACAACTTCGGGAAACGCTATTAACTCTGAAGTTGACGCGAAAAGTGATTCCTCACGGACCACATTCATTTGGTAAATTTCGGTTGAAAACGGGTCGGTAAAAGACACCACGGCTTCATAAGAAATTTCATATGGACTCAAAGGCATAGCATCACCAAATGAGTCTATCTCAGATTCAGAAGGAACAATCCAAGGATCATCGTAAATAATGGGGTCTGATGTAATCATATGAATAGATGCAAATGAGAACGTTGCGTTGATTGGAGGAAAAGGAAAAGTTCCCAGTAAACCGGAATCTTTAACTAAACCTACGACAACGTCCCTGTAAGGGATGGTCGTTTTACCGACATGCTGGATACTCTCTGAAGAGGCTGGGTTGGATGCAAAGTAAGCCAGCTGGTCTATTGTCACGATCTTTCCATTATATGGAAACTTTATTACTCTGAAGACCGATGAAACGACCACTGTCATAGCATATGACCAACTTCGACCCAAGAGAAGGTTGTAGTCCAGAGGGGCATCAACCACCTCCACATCTAGACTAACGGTTTTTCCTTCAACCTCTATAGGCAAATCCTGTAAAATACCAAACGGACGGAACCCACGGCCATCAAATGCCTTAAGGATGGTGGGGGATTGGTTCAGTGAAGGAGAACCAAGCGATCTCCAACACTGAATCGACATAATACATGTGGAAGCTCCCTCATCAATTACAGTCCTATGAACAGGCCTGTTTTTGACTTTCACTGGAATCTGGAAAGCCATCTGATGAGGTAGACGCGGTGTACTATTTTCTAGATCAAAGATTATTAGGTTCGGATCCTGAAGATCAACAGCTCCGATAGGCGAAAAAAGTAATTTCCTTTGTGCTGGGCATGATTGCAGCACTTCCAGAGCTGACATCGCTGAGGGTGAAACAGCTAAGTCCTCAACGATGTTATAATTCTGAGCCGCTCTTGCATGTGGATTGAAAGCAGACTTTCGAAGTATACCCTTGGCGGGCGGTTTGATTACTAAGTCCGGGTTAGGTTTCTCGATCTGTAGTGGATCGGAACTAGGAGCTGAGGTTGATGGATTAGAATGAGAAGATTCTGCTTCCTTGCCATCAACGGGATTCTTACTACCATAATCTTGCGATCGAGTCGCAATCCTCACATGAGACATCATCAATATGGGTTCTTCACTGGTACTTGAGGAAGAACCTATCATTTTAGTCTCCTGCTTTGGAAATGGATTTTTCAAAACAGCAGGAGTCTCGGAACCTTTGACTATTTTCACAACCTCAGCCCGATGAGGGCAATCTCTTGTATAATGATCTTCTTCACAAATTAGACAAGGATACTTAGGTTTGCGCTTTTCGTCGTTGGTTTCCGACTTTTCTGATTTCTCCTTTGGAGCTTTGTCTACTTTATTCTTCTTCTTACCCTTCTTCTTTCCACCATTTTTTGATTTGAGCGTAGATGTCTCTACGGCGTGAATATTGGCGGAAATTTCAGGAGAAGACTCACCTGTCGGGGAATCAGGTAGGGTGATTATGGGAGAAGAATTCTTTGAAGATTTCTTCTTACTCTTCGTGTTCACCATACCAATCATACCATCAGCGGCATGAGATATCGAAGGAGCAGCAACGATTTGATTTAATTTTGGAAGATCTGGGATCTTCTCGTGTAACGTACCCGACTGAGTGTAAACTAAGTCAAGGTACTACGCCTGAGCAATGACTTTCTCCTCAGTAACTACTCCGGCCTTAGCTACGTCTTCAGTAATCTTCGGTAATAATGATTTAACAAACCATTCAGCTAAGATTTGGTCCGCAATAAAAACTTTCACTAACCTTCTTCAACGTCTCCATTCATGAATATGATCGGAAATAGACGTGGACGTCGATTGTTTTAGTGAAGTTAGTAACTCCGTGCCCTTATCGTATATGACCGGCAACTGAAAGTGAGTTAAGAACGAGGTAGCTAACTGGCTAAAATTGTAAAAAGAGGCCCGTGGTAACTCAATGTACCACTTGGCCGCAAGACCAATGAGTGTACGCTGGAAAAGACGTAAGCGGATCGAATCATCCGAGATAGAATTTGAGGCACACCAGAGGTGGTAAGCCATCACATGATTCGACAGGTCCTCTCAAAACTTACCTTCGAACTTGGGTATGTCACTGGGCAACTTATTTGGCGTTGGTAGCCAAAATGGAAGATAATTGATTGGATCATTCGTTAGGCGCGACAAGTCTGGTAAATCCAAAGTTGCGATAAATGACAATTGCCGGTTCGGATCCCTAAAACTTTGGGTCACTAAACCAGCCCCAGGAGGAGGATATCCGGGATAACTTGGATAAGGAATCGCATTCGGGATATTGTATCCTCCCCGAAAACCAGGATTAACCAGACCATACTGGGGTTGTTGATAAGTGTACCCAGGATACGATTGATACTGGTAGGTTGGTTGTTGCGCAACAGGACCATATTGAGGTTGGTACTGTCCCTGGTACGGAGGTTGAACAAATTGAGGTTGAGAAGTAACAACCGTACTTCCTACAGGCATCTCGACCGAAGTCTGGACTGAGCTAAAGAGGTCTGAGGAGCAGATGCAGGAACAGTAGAAACCGGAGCTGCTGATACTCCAGAAGAAGGTGGGGTAGATGGAGAAGATGTTGCAGTAGTTGCAGTAGACATTTGAGGCGGAGTACGAGGTGTACTAGGCCCAGCCTGAGAAACTACAGAAGGTGCAGAAGTTTGAGCCGTAGACTAGATGGGTTGCTGAGATGGACCAGCAGCCTGTCCAGGATGGGATGACGACTGCACATTTGGTTGAAAAACCTGTTGATTTTGAGAGGGATCCCACACCAAATTCGTTCTGGGGTATTGACCTTGAGGATACTGAGGACCATAACCGAGTTGAGGGTAAGATTGATAATACGGTTGACCAGAAGGCGGTTGGTAACCTTGAGGTTGATACTGACCTTGGGGTTGATAACCCTGAGGCACATACTAATATTGGGGTTGACCTTGAGGTACGTAAGGATATTGATTTTGGGGTGCATACTGATATTGAGGTTGACCTTGGGGTACATACTGATACAAGGGTTGACCTTGTGGTACATATTGGGTCTGGGGTTGACCTTGAGGAATGTACTGTCCCGTAGGTATGTACAGTCCTTGAGGTTGGCCCCCAGGTGAAAATTGAGTACCTTGAAGTTGCCCCCTAGGCAGATATTGAGTACCTTGAGGTTGCCCCCTAGGCGCATATTGAGTACCTTGAGGTTGCCCCCCAAGCGGTAACTGACTGCCTTGAGGTTGACCTGACATCATCAGAATTTCTTCTGCACTCGACTATTTAGGACCACTACTTCCAGTTAACGACTTTTGATCAATAGGATGAGGAGATGCTCCTGAAAAAGTACCAGAAATGGACTGATACCCAGCAAGAACATACAGACCACCGTATAAATAGGCTTCCGGAGATTGGGAATACATGGATGACGGACTAGACATATATACAGGAGTAGTGAAACCTCCGGGTGGAAAAGGAGTACGAGGTGGAGAAAAACTTGACCCTGAGTTGTCTAAATAATTTGTTAACGAAAGATACCAACTAGTAATTCTAGGAGGACTATAAAATATGGATTCACGCTTTCTTAGATCAATAGTAGGTTGATCTTCAAGGTAAGAAACGCCTATTTCTTCTTTTGGAGCAAGTTCTTCAATAGAAATCAAACTAGAAGGAAGATTTTCGGTGATGAATCGTTCTACCCTAGGTGAATCAGGAACACTAGAAGTTGGAGTAACAGGTTCAGATATTTCAGGTTCTTCGCCCATATCACTAGTAGATGAAAAACTACCAGCAAGCTCGGAAACCGCAATAGCTTCAGGATTATAACCTGTTTCTAAACTTTGGTAATCTGGATGGACTACCAACGAAGACTCTCCTTCTTCAGGTGAACCTACTCTACTGCCACTAGGAGGAGTTACAAGGATTTTCAAACCTTCATAATGACCCGGGACGTCTTCAGGAGGTTCACCCCGCAATCTACGGGATTTCCTCAACAAATCGGCCACGGTAACAACCTCAGGTGACTTGCCCCGAAGTCTACGAGACTATCTCGGTAATTCATCCATAGCTAAAACTTTTAACTACTACAAACGAAAACAAAGTAAAATCTCAAAGCAAACCACCTAAAGTCGCTAAAGAACCAATCAAATTTGAAACACACGCCTAAAGAATCTAGGGCGTCAAACCACACACAAATAGTAAGCTCTCCGGACCGAAAACACTAGTTGGTGATGAAGCCCAACCTCGTAGAATTCAGTACAGAAATGGCAGGTGGAACAGTTACCCCGGCAACCTGCTTAATGAATAGACTGGACCAAGTTTCTCCACTTTAACCGTCTCGAGTGAAGTGAACCCCTCAGAAAATCCAAGTGAGTCTAGCCGACGTCTACTCCAGGTACAGTGCGATCTTCCCTCCACCGTCACCTTGGGTAGAATCCTAAGATAATGGTCACTAAGGTTACCAACAGCAACAAATACACCTGGGGGAACAGTGTACGCTCTGACAGCACGCAAGGGAAGAGTATCAAGCTCAATCCCCTTACCGGCTCCTTGACAATAATCCAAGGTTTACTGATAAGTGACCCCAGGCTCCTCGACAATGGTTAATCCGAGGTTTACCGTTTGTAATACGTGCGTGTCTGGCGTCGTTCCCAACAAGGGAGGATTGATCCCCTCACTGGTTCGGACATGAGCTTGTGCTTCTCCTTTAAGAGGAGCTTTCCCAGAGTATAAATCAAACAGTTGGATTTATCCTACCACAAGATAAGCTACTTGTTTGGTTTTGCTATCTTGGAGAGTTAATTACTCTCCTACCCCAAGACACTAGCCTGATTTATATTGGTGCTTCAGAGCCCTAGTAAAAGAAAAGTTACTAAGTTGATTTTACTTTAAGTGTTATTTTTTATGGCTTTTCTTTAAGACAAAAGGTAGCGGAGATGAAACTGATGGTGTGTAGACTCGACTCAAATCCACTAAAAGGATGCACTTAGGATGATTTACACTACTTTTCTTTTTCAATGAATTACCTAGCTAAGAGAGTTGGAAAATGCAAAATTGATAAAAGCAACTTTCTTAACAGACAATCAAAGAAACAATCTCTTTATCTTTTCCAAGCATACAACACATGACCACTCATTACTTGTTCGAAAATTCCTTTCCTTTTCAAAATACTTCAAATTCTACTTTAAAAAAACTTTTCAAAGGAGATGTTTTTGTATTTTTTCTATTTAACAAAGCATATAAAACTATTCTAACAAAAATCAATCTCAAAATTTATAAAAATCTATGAAACACTTACTCAAAAGAAAATCAAAAGGAAATTTAACTAAAAGCAAATCTAATGAGGCAAAAGCCTAAAAAGATGATTCCAGGTTGTTTTACTTGGCAACAATCAAACCAAGGACCAGCTCATGCAGAATCATAAACCAGTTAAAACAAAAATCAAACTCTTTTGTTATTTTTCTCAAGAATGAAATTCACAACTCAATCAACAAGCTTCTTCGAAATTCCGCAAAGAGACAACACAAAGGTAGGTTGCTCACACAGGTAGACTTTATGACAGGTCCGACTCCTAAGAAGACTGATAAAACCAGAGAGATACAAGGTTTCAAAACTTCTAAAGCCAAATTCACTACAGGACCAATGCAAAAATCAAACCCTAGGGCTAGAACTTCTATGAATTCCACTAAAACTCTTGACGCTAACGAAACAAGTTCAGGTGAAGATCTCTGACAGGTAACCAGTGGATCTGGGAAGTAAAAACTAACTAAAGACAAAATCTAAGAGAAAAAATGGAAAAATTGGAATTTTCTCAATTTTTGACAGGGTACGCAGGCGACCTGTTTAGACAGGTGCGGGCCCGCTCTGTGCACAAAGCTGCAGGGCGTATAGGTACGCGCTGTGCTCAACGCAGAGGGTGCGTACTACTGAAAAAACCAAGAAAAACTAAAATCTAATTTAACCCTAAGCTAGCCCACCCAAATACACAGTCAAACAGCCAAAAACCAGAAAACAAATTACTTTTCTCAGATCAAAGTTTCACACAAAGGAAAAATCATTCACATCAATGGAGTTCCCCAGCAGATTCGCCATTTAGTGAGGCAGAAAGAGTCAATTTTGCGGACAAAACCAACCTCCCTAGAAGCTTAAGGCTTTCTAGTGACAAACAAGACAATTAAGAACAATCCTTCTCTAAATATGCATTTACCATATAAGAAATCAAGTGTTTAGATCCTACCTGTAGTCCAACGCTGTTGTAGTAGTCCAGCCTCGTCGATCCGGATGAGCTCCTCCTTCTCTCCGAAACCTGCATTCACTAACAATCAAACGATTAAATAGCACCTGAATATCTCATAAAATAAAACATATTTAACATACATACCAAGGAGTATATGAAACAACTCATAAATAACAAATTGTTGAGAAGAATGGACTTATTTGTATTAATAGGAAACAAAAGAAGCCATTACAACCTGAGCCTTGGTGATGTGCAGGTCCCTCCCAGGGTCCAGCAAGAGTTCTCCTTTACTTTGATAAGCTCACCACTTCCAAATGAAATAAGAAAGGATGGGAATCTCTCCTCACAAGCTTCTACAAGGAAGTCCTAATTTCAACAACATCTACCCTTAGGAATATTCAGCTTTCAGCCTCTCTCCTTCTGGCCCAATGCCTATATTTATAGTGCTTTAGAGGAAGTTAATCAGGTCCAACATCAATGGGATAAGCCCCTCTTTTGGATGGGGTAGCTCCTCTCTTGATGGGATAAGTTCCTCTTTCATAGGGATACATGAAACATCTGGAGAGGCGCTCAATACACGTCAAACAATCTTCTAAATTGCTATAGAAATGACCACAAGTAACTTTTTTAAGATGAAACTCACGCCTTTTGACCTTTACAGGAGTACGCACCCACCCCTTTACATACAGAGCATACAGGTACACAGGTATTGTGAACTTGGGATGCGTACACGCAGGTAAGGTAGAGAGAAACTGCGTACCCAGAGATAAATATGTTTTTAATGAATTTCTCTCTTTTTTGAAGTTTGACATGGAGAGCAGAGGTATGAGGCTTCTCTAGGAGGATAGTATGACTGTTGATGGAGCCATACTAACTGTAGATAGTCATGGTGACAAAGTTTAGTGTAACATGTGTCAAAAAATACATCGTCCTCGATCATAGGTTGAAAAACACCATATGATCAACAAAAATGATAGATACAAAAAGCAAAATGTCACATGTGACTACATGAGCGATCATCCCATCACTGGTGATGATATCGATACGAAACCACTGCACGGGCCACCTTACAAAGGAACCTTCTAAAAGGTCCGGGGACTCCAATCACATAGCGCTGAAGCCGACGAGGGATGTCATCTATGCTAGTCTCGGGAATGTCCCCTGTCAAGCACTCTAGGTGACTCTCCAACTTGGCCAAGGTCTCTGTTGATTCGTCTTGTGGGGCTGGAGCTGGCGCAATTGGTTGCTTTCTCTCGAAAGGTTGGAGAGCGGCTGGTTGCTGTGGACCCACATATGCATTTTAAAAAATTATTACTATCAGTTTTGAGACGATATAAAAAATAATAAAAAATTAACATGAGGAAAGTGTTGAAAATGATTACCTGAGTTATCCCACTGCTCTCTTGGAGGAAGAGCCATGTCTGGGTCTCCACGAAAGTCAATCCCAGCATAAGGAAAGTCCTGGATAGAGAAAACCTGGTGTTCCAACCATTGGAAAAACTCAGGTTTGAACCGGATGACCTCGGTCCCCTTGTCAGGATGACGGGCCATGACTGTGACCCATCGCATCAGTCTGGGCTCTCGGGGATGCCCAACTGCAACTGTAAGGTGCTGCGGGATGAGCATAGGAATCCTCTCCAGGCCAAAGATGACGACTAAAGCTCCATAACCAAAAGTCTTCAGTCGTCCGTTCTTGGCCCTGGTCAATTGGCCCTTCACATTGGCCAAAACAACATCGCACCAGTTGAAAATGGTGCCCTAAAAGCAATCGACTGCCATATGCATCGGGGATCCGGTGGCAATGTGTAAAGCGACAGCCCCGCAAAGTTGAGTAACAGTGAATGCAATCATTTTGAGCTCAGGAAGGGATATGGTCTTTATGTCTATCCGTTTGTCTCTAGACTGGCTGTTGCAGTACTCTAATCGAGGACTATCGACAGACTGGCCACCCGTCCTAGCTCCAAACAGGGTCAAGTCAATGCCTCTCTTAGGAAAACCGGTCAAAAAGTATATATTCGCCGGCTCAATCTCGAGCTGGTGGCCACCAATGAAGAAACACTGGTCCTTGACGTTCCACCTATCAACCATCCACTGCAAGAAATCCACCTGAGCCCTCATGCCAGGAATGGCCCAGTATTTGTACAGTCCGCACGCCCTCAAAGCATCAAGCGAAGGTTGATGATTCCATGCGACAACATCCACATCCTCGTGCTCTCTTTCGTGCCAATCTAGCATGGTGTACTACCTACATCAAGCCAAAAGATCAATTAGAATGCTAGAATTGTTTTCCTTTGGTCCATTTTTGAGAGTTATTGGGTTAAAAACCCTCGCGACAGGGCCCGCACCCTTCCTGTTGGACACAGTGCGTGGGACTGCACTTTGTCCACATGGAAGGTGCGGACCTCGAGCTTTTTCCAATGGAGAAAAAGTCGGGGTCCGCAGGTTCGCAGTGGTGAGCCTGCGTACCCCGAGTGCGGGTTTTTCGCCCAAAAACCCTCCTAAAAAACAAAATAAAAGACCAAATTGAAAAACTAAACAGTCAAGAAACAAGAGGGGGATGATGTGGATTACCTGGTGAAGACAACGTCCGATTCCGACTGTTGGATTTTCCGCAATCCTCTCGGGAAGTTTTCAGAGCAAAAGCACTATTTCCTCACCCAAATCACAAATGGTAAAAATGAATGGTAAAACCCCCTTTTTATAAGTTTTTTTGAGTAAATAAATTTCAAATTTGTTTATGTTTCACTTTAAAAAGGTATTATCGCGACATTTTTATCTCTCTCAAGCAGGTATGAGTAATGTTTGTGTTTTTGTGCAAGATAACATGATTATTCAGGAGAAATCTATCATTTTCAACTAGAGTCACCTTTTAAGCCCTTTTCTGACACCTAAAACATGAAAAGATTGCTGAGTTTTTCTTTCAAACTCGTTAAAACGGAATTAAAAGACGATCGATTTACAGCTCTTTTCCGACCGTAAATACATAAAAGATTGCCGGATTTTTGTCGTTTCAAATTCGATATTGGTTATAAAACGACGTGTCCTTGGTCGCTTTTTTACTTTTTCAGGTCAAAGACACTAATAACGAAAAGTACTCCTTGGTCGTAAAAGATCAAG